>DWEC01000222.1:0-19362 GCA_018245735.1 Microceris miodesmiata
GTACATATATAAGTAATGATCACGACAGAAAGAGATCGCTTGAAACTTTGCGGTATGGACTAATTTCGTATCCACATGCGCTGTGATCTGAACGACGCGTATGAGACTACGACAGCCCAAAAAAGAGCAACCAAGCTAGAAACTTACACTAATATTTGCTTAACCGCTATCATGACTACATAATCTACGTAAAAGGTATAATGAGACTCAAAATTTATTTGTTATAACCACTCAAAGGGGCTCTTATAAGCAACACCCAAGTGAAAACGTTCGTATATTAGACAATTACGCGTATAGTAAATACAAAGATAAACATTTATTATGCATACCTTCTCGTATGTACAAGTTACGTTCAATGGACGTACGTACACGTGAAGAAGTTTACATAACGAATTGTCCGTAGTGGAACTTGAAAATGATGGTTGGGTAAAATTCATTGTATGATTGTGATAAACAAGCATTCTAATAGACAACGTAACGTCACGCCTATAATTCCCGAAGGGGTAGGCAGAGGAGTGTAGAACACTCTCACGTTTCGTCAGTTACGTTTAGGTCCCCATGGAATAGGTGGTGAACCTATAGCCATACACCGGACACAGATGAAGACTTCGAATCACTATTAGAAATTGTAAATAAAAAAAATCCCATATTACCCGACCCAGGATTTGAACCCAGGAACTCCCGATCAGCAGTCGCGCTTGCAACCACTCGATCAACAAGGCAGTGTAATAAATGCATTTAACGCGAATTACGTCGAATTAAACGTGACTTGTATACATTATTATTACCTACATACTGTATATACGATAAACATCAAAAAACCTTATTAATTCTATCACGTATATTGTAACCTTAATCTAGAAGAGAAATAAAAAAAAAAATTAACGTAATTTAGAGAAAAACAATTTAATACACGTGCCATACAATTTATGAAACGAAAATGTTTCTTTCCTTAACCCCAACTCCATGGAACGTCGCCATGGAATACCGCCAGCAAACCCTCCTCGGTCCACGGTGTCGAACTTGACATATCAAGTTTAACAGACCGCGTGTACTTCCTTCCGAGTGCATTAAATGCCCTCCGCCAAGTTACGTACATATTTAGTAAGCAACATCTGACAACAAACTCCAAGCGACAACTGAGAATCGCAAATCCAGTACAAATCATTTGTACTCAAGTAAAAACTTTTTTGTCATTGCATAACATTAAAAATACATTCAATTAGGCGGAAACTATATAAAGAAAATTAATACGTAAAATAAATAGAGTCATATTGTGAAGTATAACATATATAAATTGTTCATTTGAAAATCGTTCATATATATCAACGCTGGTCGAGACAGGTCAAAATCTTCATGAAACACCAAACACACCCCGTAAGTAAATTTTTAGTGCCCTCTACACCATTACGCTTATATTAGTCCCTGGCGCCATCGCCTCTACAGTGCGTTCTAATTGCATTGCCATTTATCACTCACAGCCGCAGAAACTCGTCGCGAACGTGGCGATTCGTGGCGTACGATTGGCACAACACAAAATGGTTCCATAACGCACACTTTTACGTTGTCACTTAACGTAACGTGTATTCCGTTTTACAGACTAACACTCCACTTGTCAATACTTTGTTATTTTTCTCGTTCGTGATCTACGAGATCACTTGTCAATATTTTACGATTTTTTTTGTTTTATACTTCTATCTACTAGTCGCTAATAATTCTATATATCTACACACATAGGTATCTACTTCGGTGTTGTTTTGGACGCCCAGTCGTTTAATGCGATGTGCTGGGCTTCTCAGCGTCGACGTCCTCCGCATTATCAATGAGATGAGATGCCTGCAAAATACATGTGCAAAACTTAAAATCATTGTGTTTTACATTTTAAATGACATGTTACCATTAAGGATAACGTTACACAAATAATTACGCAACTTTGGAGAATGCAGGCGGAGGGAGGTACGTTTCATAAGCATAAAGGTACATGGAACTGGATGTTAAATTTGGAACATATCATACTAGTGTCAGCGTGTGACAGAGTTAGATATATTGCGCCAGTGATGTCCGCGTGTAATACACAATGAATCGTTCGGTCTCCCTTACACAAAACGAAAAGGATGCACTACCACATTTCTTACACTAATCAGCTACCAGCATTACTGTTGGAATCCAGTGTCTTTTATTTTATAAGTTTATTTATTTTATACATTGAGAACACATAGTGCATATTCAATGTATTAATGAATCATAGTCTACGTAACTATATTTTTTGTGTAAGTAAGATGTTTGTTACACGATTAACGCAGTCAATAATTGATATAACATGCTATACAGTCCTATATAACACGAGTTATGTCTTAAAAAATGAATGGATCGATAGATGTCTTAGTAGCCTACAAAATAATGTACTACTTACAAATATGGCTATACAAATATTAATATAGTAAAAAAAAATTAACATAATACAAAACTACAAATTAAAAAACTTGGAAAGCATGTTGCAAAGAATAAAAATGGTAAAAAAGGAACATAATATAAGAAGCGTTTAGCACCTGTCATCACCTCAACGGGGAGAGAGCTACGGCGGTACATCGGGGGGCAGGTTTCGTGAACACTCAGTGAGGCCTTAGAGAGCCATTGTTGGCAAGTCACAATCGTGTTTTGTTTAAGACGGTTGCCACTTCCGCGACGTAGCCCCTGAGCCAGATCGGAGTTTACAACCGGGGCCGGGGCAGAACCGCGGCGGCGGTTCCATGTCTCTCCGGTTAAAATTGTTTTACGGAACAGTTCTGGCAGGGGAGACGTCAGTTCATGCAAATTGGGGTCTTTGCACACTGAAATCAAAATAAAATTAAAATCTATTCCTTCGTGTGATCGGTGGTCAGTCTACTTTAATACGCTTACTAGAGCACAATGGTGACGTGCCTACGTATAATATGATAAACATAATGAGATCGTTATTACCGACTGTCCTCACACTGAACAGAGAGAAGCAAACAAATTGTGTGAAGCAATGGCTGCGAACAAAGTGTTTTCGTTCTATTTGTTTTTTTCTTATTTTAGTGTGGAAGATGATAATAAGCAAACTTATTTAAGTGACGCCTAAGACGTGTTCTCGGTTCAAAAAAGGTAACAATTGAAAGTATGGGATGTACCTAGTATGATGTCATTTGGCATAGACTTGCGACGCTGCATAAGCAGGTCAGAAGAGATTCCGCCGAGTGGCACTGATGTCAAGTTTTCGCGTAATTGGCTGCCAATTGGTGCTGACTCACGCCTTCCAGATCTATTCGATTTACTAAAAATTATCTTGATGTCATCTTGTTCCTCATTTGTTTCGTCAGAAACGGTTTCTGTTTCTTTCTTTTCGGATGTATTATTTTCTAACAAGCTGTTAATTTTATCTTCGATAGCATTAGCTTCCATTACCATCTGTTTCAAATTCTTGGGTTTTTCGCGGAAAAATTCATTCTCATTGATAGTAATTGGAGTAATAGGTACAAACCGAAGACCGGTATATCCCTCTTCTGGGAGGGGGTATATTTGCTGCAGTGTATCTTCTTCGTTTTTATTTGGAACGCCTGATGCAGAACCACGAAGTAATCTTTGGGGGGCAAACATTTTCACTTTTATAGAACCCGTTGAAAATCCGTTCTCAGCCTTGCTGTACGGTAGTATATTAGATGTAGACTTGATGCCCGTTTGATTTTTCTTCGGATGGGGTTCCAAGCATAAGGTAGCGGGTACCAAAAAGCGACGCACTTGCTTTTTCTGTATACCACTCTTCTTCCGCTGAGTACGGCGGGGCAACGGCAGAAGCCTCTCAGCGCTATCTGAAATAGATCCAGATTCATCCTCTTGTTCTTCTACTTCTTCTACCAATACTTCGACTTTTTTAATAAATCCCTTGGCTTCCTGATCAAGTTCCTCATCCATCATAGCCTCCCACTTATTTTGATTATACAGAAGGTTACGCATCATCTGACGCGACAAATCGTTTTGAAGGAAGCGATGCCACTCTTGTGCGAGAGGCGTGACAACAAACTTCAGGAAACCTGAAAAACACACGCGTACTTAACTATGTTGCGCATAAATAACATAAATGCGTAGACAAAATGTGTATTTGATACGACGCTTTCAATTAGTGCGAAATTGAAATGTTTTAGTTAGGAGATTTAAATGAAGAAAATAAGGCTAACAATTGTGATAATAATACCTAGCACAAATTCCCTTTTAATAAAATTACCTGTTTGAATCCTCGGAATAGAAGTACTGTAGCGGTCGCATAAGGTAGTGACAGGCAGATTGAGGCGTCGCTCATAATCACCCTGGCGGAAAAACTCCTCGCACACCTTCAGGCTCCACTTCCTGCTGATGTCCCATGGTCGGCAAGGGTTGGAGATATCAGCGCATTTTAACGCTATCTGCAGCACCAGGTGGCGATGATCCGCCCGGGTCATTTCCAGGGTGTTATTGTCGAGGTGAGTCTGAAATAGAGAATACATTTTAAATAAACGGCTAATATGTTTCATTTTAAAAAGTTTTACCGCTAACACGATACGTTAGTAATCGTCAGCTCACATGCTTAAATTAAGTGATCGTTACGTCAATGTAAGAATCTTACATTAAGTGATCTTCGAGTTAACGAATAGAAATACTGATTTGTGTTACAATATTTAAAAACCTATCCTGATATCATACCCTGGGTCAGGTACTATTTGATTTTTCTAATTTACATTTTCTAGTAGAAATTTCTGGTACTGGCTCGGAGTCTGTATGGTGTACGGCAATAGTCTCGCTACCTATTCCATTGTCTACTGTCCTCTGCCTACCTTGTCGGGAATTACTCGCGTGATGTTACGTAAATATACATTAGTATTAGAGAGCGCGGTAGTACTTATAAGTAGATTAACATACGGATAAATTTGTTCGTTATCTCCAATGAATAGTTTACAAGTAAAGTACTTATCCTATGTAATTACAAGTATCAAGAGCGGACAAGAGAACCATAGTTTCTACTCATTGTGAATATACAGGCAGTATACAGTATCTATACAGACAGTATTCTACAAGCGGGTTCTCGAAGTTGTATCCAGCTAGCTGCAAAGTTAGCCCGAGGTACCTGAAGTCCTCGAGAGGGGTGTCATTGGTTACAATCGGTTCCGGAAATATATGTGTCTCTCTGAAGGATAGAATTGAAAACGAGGCAATCCGATAGAGATCCAAAGATATCGACATAGTCCGAAGGATAAACTGAAATGGCCGTGGGGAGATCCACATTTGTGACGGGAACGACAATGATTGGAGCACACGTGCTTGGCGGTGGAGATCGCGACTTCGAGATCATAGCGTAGGACGCCCTTCAGTTAAATGGAGTGACGATATAAGCAAAGCAAATGGCCATGACTGGATGCGAAGGGCTGAAGATATGTAGAGTTGCTGGATAGGCCTATATTTAGAACACGATGATGGACTGATGATGATGAAGGACAGACGTATTAATAGGACCCGCAGTCCATGGAATAACCGCCAATTTGCGTATAAATCTCAATCGAGCTTTCTAAGTCCACCGTTCAGGGGCATAGAGAAAGATAAATTAATTACACGTTGTTATTTAATAAACAACCCGAATCGTATTATATGGTGTTGCCATAGAAAGATTATATACTAGAAGTGTTTAGTATAGAAAAAATGTTAACATTATGAACTTGTGTAGCTTACAATAAAATCCAACAATTTCACATAGACCAAGATGAAAGTACAAGTATGTATACTGTACACGTGAAAGTATGGAATATCTGAATTTAATACAGCGCTGTGGGGAACAGTATAAAACGGTGCACACGCTATCTGTCGAAATCGGTGAAAATTGTGGGAAATAAAAATATAAAACAATTTTCTGTTTTTGAATCTTCGAGTAATAAAATTGAAGTTTGAAATTAGCGACGTTAGAAGGGTGTGATTATAAATAAGCTATATAATATAGATAATAATATGTATTAAATTTGCTAATATGAATTCCTATAATAAACGTGGATTGATACTATACAATAGATACATTTCTGTACGGTAACAATTCTGCGAAAGATTTGACCGAGATTTTTATATGCACAACCCAGTTTGCTAGTTTGTGGGGATTACATCCCAAAATCCGTTCTTAACGATACTCCGACAAAATGATTGATAAACATCTCTAGATTTGAGTTTTTGAGGTTAACGTGACGTGTCGCGGCAATACCGTTATCGGATGCTTATCGGTTATACTTCTCACGTGTCACCACTTCACATTTTTATCGTAAAAGCTCGCTTATTATTACTTGTTATATTTTACAATGAAATACTTTGTGACCGTCGTTAAATCAAGACCGACTTAACATTTAGTGATATGGTGTAAAGAATATTCCAAAAAATAACATTTTTAGAAAAGGGCATTATGTTATATGCGCATAATGTCCGTATGGCACAACAAAATTAATAAATGTTATTAATGAAGCTAATTAATTGTATGTACCAAATAAGTGGGAGGCTGGGCCTACGACGATGTGTCATACGTGAGTATGAGTGAATTCGTTATCGTACACAACTAAACAAGATAACGGTTCACAACAGTTCACATAGGCAGGCGACTCTACATCTTGTGTAATCATAATCAGCTTTATCATTTGATCCTTCAACGGGATAAATTTGATCATTTTCACCATCACAGAGAGCTGCATTCTGTCGTTCGTATTAACGATTTAAGTATTTTCAGAGACACAAGACAGGTAATTACAATTATGACACTTCCATAACTAAATGATAGGGAATAATCATCTTTATTTTAATATATCAGCGCTGCGGAATCTGGTACAAGTATACTTAGATAAATATTATTTAACAAAGATAAAAAGTCATGATTTTTTATTAAATGCACGCCATTTATTATTTTACAAACAGTTTTCCAGAAAAAATGATAGAAAATGGAAGTTTTAGTCACTTTTAAACATTTTACTAAGAAACGATATTTTATGTAACCAAAAATATTTAACTTTAAAATTAACGAAAAAGTAAACGGAATCATTTAACTTGAGAGTAATGAGTAGTGTTTCCATCCCTCGTTCTGATCACCAGTTGCCTTGCAGTTCTTAGGCTTGTTTAGGTTTGGACCACTTTCCGTGCCGCTGAGTGTACATGGTTGGTTTAATGGCAAGTTTAATGGCAATGAGTACGCAGAGAGTGATGAATTCAAAAGAAGCCCGTAAGGTCGGACAAATAGAAACATCTGCCATTCGATGTTCTCTTTCTGCCACATAACAGACCCAACGTCCTAAGTAGTCCATGGACTACTTAGGACGTTGGTTACCATGGTAACTAAGATAAATATGTGGCACCAAACAGCGATTATGTAGCAACAGCAGTATGAATTTGCGTTAAATTTGCTAGTTAAGTCGGGTTAGTTCAATTAATTTCAGTTAATATTATTGGATTAACGATTGTTGACTAGTTAAATAAAAAAAATAGTATATTCCAGTAAGGCGTTTTCCTTTTTTATCATTGTCAGAACAACATCAGTCGCAGAACCGATAGCCGCTGGAGCAGACGTGTTCTGGAGTGGAGAGCGCGACTTGGCAAACGTAGTGTAGGACGCCCCCCAGCTAGGTGGAGTGACGATATACGGAAAGTGGATGGCAGTGGTTGGATGCGAAGAGCTGAAGATCGAGCTTAGTGGCGTCCTATTGGAGAGGCCTATGTCCAGTAGTGGACGGGAATAGATGATGATGGTGATGAAGCTTCAAAATGTTTGTAGTTTTCGTCCCCCGTTACCCCAGTGAACCTGTGGCGCACAGATGTTCCAATCCTATAAGCAAACAGTCCCAGGGTCCCATCCCAGGTCCCATCACCAAAATACTGCTGCCCATTTGACGACAAAAGTTAATTTTTATTCTTTTTCCGTAAGCCGTGCACTTGAAACTAAGTTTAAAAAGCGGATTAGTGCGAGCCGCTCGGCAAAGTGGTTGCAAGATCGCAATAAATAATAGCAACAAATTCTAGCCCGTCAATGTAAAATGGCCTTTATTTAATGTATTTAGAGTTTGATAGTTTTTTTTTCAATGCGTAAGGCAGACACTCGACATTCATCGAATTAACAAAACTAAATTTTAATAAAAATACAGGACCGAATTGAACAGGATACTACTTAGAATCTTACCGGTAAAGGTGGTGTATGACTAAACTAACTGTGTCCTAAGGTGGCACGTGTGAATGAACGGCTCACGTTCAACCGTATGAACGACGGATATCACATTGAAAAGAGATTTCACACCGAAGGTTCAATAAAATTTTCGTACAGTTACGCACGTGTATTTTTTTACATACAAATCGCAGATATCACAGTAATAATAATTATTATTATTTTATAAAAACACTGATGGATGCAAGTATATTTTAAAGTCCCGGGGCCGAGTGGGTTTACTTAATCTATTTTTTAATTATTTCATAGCATTTAACATGATGCGATTCGATATGTGAAAGAAGCAAAATGAGAAATTACTTGAAAAACAAAATTATAAAAATAAGAGACGTCTTAATTAATTAAGATAACAAATGAATGTGCCATAAACGATAAGAAACCCTGTAATGTTAATCTATCGTCAGAGACTTCGTTATCGTGCCATCTCGTCTTAAGCTCTCATTGACAGTTTTTAAATGTATAGGTATACAGAGCACGAGGTTTTGTTTGTACTAGTTACATTTCTTACACCCGTGTTTACACTACGATTATTACATCTTTGACCGAAAATGGACGTTGACATATTCATTTACTTATTTATAACAATATATCGGAGTGCGAGTATGGAGAGGGTGAGGAACAGGAGAAGTATTCAAGATCTGTAAGGATAGAGATATTTGGCCCTCGATGTACTATGTCTACACCATAAGGAGCCGGGAAAAGGATATACAAATAATAATATTACATGTTCCCGCATTCAGTCAAAGATCGAACAAGATGACAACCGATCTGAAGATCTTATATGAGTTATTGAAGTATTCAAGTTGTTGACCTCGGTTTTGTCGTGTTCGCTAGGCTCTTGTCGTTGTTGACATTCACCCTTACTTGAACCTGAAGTTCTTATATATTTTACAAATCAAAGATATATGTTACACCTATATAGCAGAAGACAGTCGGGCCTGAAATCAGTTTTTAATATATTCCAAATCTTAAACAAAAATTAATAGTTTTTTTGGGCTTGGTGCGTTGTACTCGTATACAATGCCGCAAATAAATGCGTTTTAGTCGCTTTCTTTTCGCTCTACTCCAAAAAAGATTGATTGTACGAGTATTGTATTGTATAAAAATACAAGACACATGAGTTAGAACTGTAACAGTTGAACGCAAGCATTACTAGCCCTTCGCGTCAGAGATGATCAGGTCTACTGCGCATACTTATACTCAGTTCATTGTGTAGAAGAGCGTTCAACTTAACACCGAAAAAGATAACCTCCTATCTTGACTCCAAGGGAGCACGACACCGCAAGAGTTCACTCACCTCCCGGTAGAAACCTCTACCGGCACATCTACATATCTAATAACGTACGTTGATAGTACGTCGAACTAACGTCGTGGCGCGAGGAAACGCAAAATTCCTCTTCGGGCAACGTGTGCGTATTTCTATTTCAGATATCTTATGTGATTAGGGCTAACCGCGTATGAACCTGAGGAAATTTCACTAGTAACATTTTCCGCATTAACATTTAAAGAAATAGAAACACAATCATATTGTCGGTTGTCGGTAGGTGTGCAGGATGGCTTATGTTACCTACTTTCTTCTTAAAGCCGAACGAATATACATATTTACGTTTGCGTAATCTGTTTAGAATATTTTATTTGTCTGACTAGTGGTGTAATTTGTGCGTTGGTAGTATTTCAGTGTTTTAGACTACTGTATGCGGCGAGCTACGTGAACTCACTTGGAATTCGTAACCAGTCTTAAGTACTACGAACGTTTTAAACTTATCTCAAATTCAAATTTTACTCGACTTCATAGTGGATACAGATGTTGGTGATTTGCGTCGACCAATCAACGTCGCGCTTTCGTCTCGTCAAGCTTTCAATGTTTTTCAATTCCCGTAAAATATTTTCATATAGGCGCCTATAACAGTCTCAATGAAATCATAGCTTAAAAAAGTGTACATTTAGTGTCGTGACGTCATAAGCATGATAGGATTGTATTTGAACTCATTGCTCTCTGTCTATCCCGTAAGGAACCTGACGTGTTTATATAATAATAATAACCTTATCATTATGCAATGTATAAATATGTTAATAACGTGCTAGGAAATATGCAACTTAAAATTAGAAAAACTTCTTTAAATTAATTCCTTCATTATGAATATCTACTGACTAACCGTTTCCAGCAGGTGGGGCAACTGCAAGGCCAAGGTTAAGAACAATAATAGTCCGTTTTGCCGCTCATTAGGCATAAAGTGTAACAGTCAAAATGATATTAACTATAGAAACTATTATTAGTAATTAATCGAATAAATGATATCAAACGTAAGATCATAGTAATCTTATTATTTTCTATTTCTTTCTGATTTGAATGTTAATATTCTGTTTGTCTATATGTGCGTGCGTGTATACACACTCACACACTCATATATACACAGACACACACACACACATTATAGACATTAAGACACAGTATAATTAAGACATAGTAACAAATATGCTATAAATGAACCGTTTGCACGAACTTTATGAGGCAAACCAAATTCCACGCGAGCGAAGCCGCGGGCAAAAGTTGTAGGTATATATAAAGAGCAGCCATGCTCAAAATTATTTTACTTTACATATTCTCTACAACCTGGCATCGAAGAGCCATTAGTACTAATGTGATTGGATGTGGATACGTACTTGCTATATACATATATACCTACATTTTCCATACGGATTGTTGCCGTTCAATTAAACAAAACAGTTATGTTTAAGACCAAATGATCTTAGGGCTTATAGGATTTCCCTTAAGCATTTAAGAAAATACCCTCCGTCGAAAGATGAAGGTATCAACATCGAAATTTTCTAGACGTAAAAAATAATCGGTGCAGAATCTATCGGGCGCTAGAGGCGCGTAGAAATCGAGATCCATCTCAGGGAGCCAATCTTTAACAGCAGCAAGACGATGTTAAGCAAAGGAGATGTTAGGTAAAGGAAACATACAGTTGTGCGAACCATTAGTTACGGTACGATAACTCGAGCTTTTAACGTGCCAAATGTTTCTTCAAAATAATTTCTTACATGGTTACAGCCAGTGATACATTATTTCAGTCACAGTTAATTAAAAACCATCGACACTAAAATCTCCAGAGAAATATAAACATGTACACCTTGGAATTTTCCATAACGTATCTTAAGCCGTGTGAAGTCTGCCAACTCGCATAGTGCCAGCTTGAGAGATTTTGACCTATATCCTCCTTACTTTATAAGGACCTCGGTGTCAAACGGTGAAATAATAAAAGAAGGCTTGAAGACGATGTACCTCCAATCAATGAAGTGATGAAATAATAAAGACAATATACTATTAATACGAGTATCTCTGATACGTTACAATGTAACTGAAGAATTTAGACAAGATAAAACCCATGTTCTTTATCCATATAAGGAATGTATAGTAAATATATAGTAGACGTACAGACAAAACGTTGTGAGACTGGTATAAATGTGCACGTGTCCGTCTTTACTCACGGGAGGTGGGAAGAATCGTTGTTGTGCGTGTCCCGACATCAGCGCTCTCCACGCTTAAGGTTTTAGCGACTAGTAATAAATCGATATTTCATACAATAACGTTGAGTTTGCAATAAACATATCACAAATAAGTTGTGAATGTGCACGTATTATTATTATGGTATTAATTTATATGAAAAGAGGCATGAATGAAAAAAGGACTACGTCACTCGGTAACGAGAGAAATATTTAGAACCCGGTGGTCTCTGTCTACCTATTAATGAATATGTAAATATTCATGAACATACATTAAAAGAAAAATACAAGCCATCACTGCGACGGCCGTCGGTTGCCATTCAGTGAATTGTGCTTCTAATGACTAGCTTGGTCGCCCAATGCTTAGGAACATTGACGCAGTATGTGTGTGTCCGGATTTAAAAAAAAATAATTCATTTATCCACTGTGGGTACTATAAGACCGGGTTCGCCTGGTTTGAGATGAGAAGGTTGTATGCGGTTTGATTATAATCAAATTACATTATTTGTTTATCATATTATTGTGTCCAATTACGAATACTATGTACTACGACTACTAGTATTAATATATTATTACTAAACCGTTAACATTAGTAATTTTCAACGCATATGATGTTGTATCTAAATTAGTTCAAAGATTCAAGATTCAAAGATTTTATCGAGTACACATTAAAATAATACGACAAGTTTATATGTTCGTAAGCAGCTGCAGTAGTAAAAACTGTTTCGCAGCTACTTACGCCCACCTCGGGACAGAAGTATGTGCATATAAAATCATATAAGAATCGATTACAAAATAGGAATATGAAAAGAAAAAATGGATAAATGAATAATAATCTAGACATAATATTGATTGCATTAATCAACTACATCTATTAAGCACATAAAATAGATTTTAAGATTAGAAAACATAAAACATTGATTGCGTGCGTGTGTGCGTGCGAGCGCGTGTGTGCGAGTGTATGCGCGCATGCGTGTGTGTGATCCATTCGATTACTATCTATAATAAATATAATTGAAATAGACTGCACAACACAATGATCGGTTTCGACTTGAACGATCGAGAGGAGTGCGTCGAGACACATTATGGGCTGGAATTAATCGAAGAAGAAATGTGTCAAATCTGTCGGGTATTTAGAATAATAAAATTATTTTTACACAAAAGTCGTACTTAGAGTCTGTAGGAGATAATTACGAAAAAGGCAAGCGACGTTTATATAATGCGACTAGTCAAGTCTACAGTATTTTAAATATTCCTTGAGAAACGTCAGAGCAATTTTATTTCTATAATGATGATGCGCCTCGTGCTCATGGATTAAGTTCTTAAGAGGCTGTTTAGTATATTATTGTTCGTGTAAAATAACGTTGAATTTATTTTTATTCAATTAACGCTTTGGAATTCATGCCTTTACACCTAATTGCGGCTTTAAAATTAAAAAGTTAATTTTTTCAGCACTGAAAATAACAGTTTGTAATTTGAAATAGTAGAGCCCTTTACATATAAATTTGCCATCTTGTATGGAAAAGTCGAAAACATGATATGATTATGTAAACCATGTATATCTCCTCATGACGTTTTCGTTCAAAATTTTGATCTTAAGAGACACATCAACTCGTCAAAAGTGCGTGTCAAGGTTAGAACATAGGATATAGGACCCCCGAAGCGGGAGGTTAAAAATCTTAACCACTTAATCACTTTTTTAATGTTTGCCAAACCACTATTAAATGCTCTGTGACAAACGAAAAGTATGTAATATCATGTAAGCTGTAAGAAATAAATAATCTAATGTAATAAAAAAACTGAAGAATCAATTTATCAGAGTTTATATTGCGGGCATTATCTTATATATATTTCATGTTATAGTTCAATTGCTCCAATTGAAATATAGCATGAAACTAGAATAAGATGAAAGGATCCTTTTTGCCCGACGAGGACTCAACTAACATGATATAGGTTTAAATCGAAAAGAACTTAATAATTTACTATTTAAGTAAATAAGTGAACTCAACCCGTGTTTAAGCTGTTATACGAAGTAATAATAACGTTACGATCCCAATTAGGCAACCCTTTTCATTTTACTTATTCGCAACCCTTAAACACAAATTAAAATATGCAGAAAACTGGCGAAGGATTAAATCGTATCTCTGTCAAACTGTATTAGAGCTGCGTGGTGCGGTACGTGCCCAGCAATGATACGTACATAATTATCGCATTCAATCAATATAGTTCGGAGAAGGCAAGTACTTTATATACAGTTCATACTCAACAATTACATTAATTATTGTTTTCAAAACAACAGAATCAACAATATTCAAAAAAGAACACGTATATCATATACTAGGCAATATCACCAGATCGACAAATAAACTAAAAAGCATAACATAAAAGAAGTTTATTATATGTAAAACCCCTGTACCCAACATCAAATTTGTTAAATTCGATAAGAGTGCTTCGATGTTCACCTGCCCCACGGCTGGGACACAGATTTCAACCCACGAACTGGAGAACGCGTCGCTTTCACACTTCACCAGTACGATTATTACCTGCTAAACCGTATGTCGAAAGTTAATGTACTGCCCAGGAAGTTTCTGACAAAGTTTTGAGCTTGTTTACTAATTAATGCAAACAAGACCTTTTTGTCTTCTTAGAGCCTCGTCTTTGCAGCATATATTTACTCCGTGTATAGCACGAAAATAAAATATGTATCACGTGTGGTCACTCATCTGAAGAACGACACTAAGAGGTGTTTCTCAAAACGTTTAATTAAAAATTTGGAATCAAACGTAATTTTTTATCAAATCTGATAGATATGGGCGATAGGGCAGTTTTTTATGACCCCCCTTATGATACTAAAGATTTTTACTATACAAAAATGTCTAAGACAAATACATACATACATACAAATTATGGCGGCTGCAGAAGATCTATTTCCTTATCAGTTCTAAGTGTATCAAGGTGGCTGCCCAATAGTTTTATTATAAGCATTTCGATCCTATTTATTACATTACCGTAAAATAAGAATAACCTTAACCCTTCTCATTCGTAGTGGAGATTTTTTTTTTATATTTCATCCCTGTCCAACAGTGATGATGATGGACTTGAGCACAAATTAATATGAATTCAGTACTATCATTGCAGTCATTTGTGGTTATACTTCATTCACACACATATTAAACGGATTTGAAAACTGTATCAATAAAACTTTACAATTAGGCAAGTAGTAGTTGATATGGAATCCATACTAAAATTATAAATGGGTGTGCCTGTTACATCTTCACGCTTAAACCGCTGAATTGATTTAGATGAAATTTAGTACAAAGATAGTTTGAATTTTATTTTATATTTTAAACATAGGCTACCTATTATCGAGAAAAAATGAATTGAGGGACATACGCTACCTTCCACTGCGAAAAACGGATTGAAATAGTGTGATAAATAGGAGATAAAAGTTTGTATGGGAGTGCGTGATTAGCTAAATTAAAACAATGAAACTTTTTATTTACGCGCATAAGAAGAAGTAAATTAATATTTAATCTAGCATTTTTGAAATTACGACCTACATTGGATTGCAGGCGAACACGAGCCTGTGTCCACATAACAAAACAGGAACGAAACAGGAGATGAAAGTTAACATGAAACACCGAACCAATCTGTTCGCGGCGGAAACTGCCTGCAAGCGCCGGGAGCTCAGGAGGAAGGACCTCGTACAGGCCCGAAACTAGTCGGGCCACCCCGAAAAACGTACGTGAGTTAAGCCGGTACATTTATAATCGTGCGCATATGAGTATCGAACTTCATACTTATGTAGATAATTTTACTCCCAAAACAGAACAGTCATGCTAAATACACATATACTTATTTGTCCTGGTAGCGAATTAAACCCATAATTTGCAATTCAGCTGTCAACGCTAGTGACGACGCAATGACAAGGCTAGTTATAATCAAAACTACTAGTAATTTGAATTTAGAATTCTACGTCAAACGGTAGTGTTCTTTTCAAACAACCAGTTCGATGGGCAGCGTTGCCATAGAATGGTAGACAAAATCCTAATATATGGAACGTAGTTTCAGTAAATGTTTAAAACTAGTTCGATGGGCAGCATTGCCATAAAATGGTAGACAAAATCCTAATATATGGAACGTAGTTTCAGTTAATGTTTAAAACCAGTTCGATGGGCAGCGTTGCCATAGAATGGTAGACAAAATCCTAATATTTGGAACGTAGTTTCAGTTAATGTTTAAAACCAGTTCGATGGGCAGCGTTGCCATAGAATGATAGACAAAATCCTAATATATGGAACGTAGTTTCAGTTAATGTTTAAATAAAGCATAACATGTTTGAAATTATATCACATGAGGAAAGTGGGAAAATCTGAACAAAAACCCCGAGCAAATTAGTAACAAATCACCAAAAGGCTGAACATGTCAGTGTAAGGAAAACCGAGCACACAAACAAATCCCTTTCTATTTACTTCGCCAGAAAGAACCCAGAATAAATTCGCATCGCCGATTTTCCATTACTGCCTGTCTGCTGAAACCGCTAACGATCCCAACGTTCTGTACTCCTATCTCTGTCTAGTACATTATGTCAGCAGTATAGCCGTCTCGCTCGCGCTCTAGTGTGAAATCAGTCCGACAAATTAAATCCCGCCTCAGATTATTACATACCTCAGTGACTGTTCATAAATAACCCGTAGGGAGGAACGCAGCGAAAATGTAACTGAACGCGCCCATTACCAAGGAGCAATTTGAATTTAGAATAGAATTTTTATTATGCTACCCGAAATTGTTTTATTAAAGAGTACTGTGCTATAAACGTTTAAAAAGAATCACCGACTTAACTTTTTTTATTCTGCAGTTTATAATAGACTTTTACACTACTACTGAAGGTTTTACCATTAAATCGATTCGATTTACCATTATTTCGATTGAAATACCTACCCATTATCGTACATTATTCATACTGATTTGTACTTGACCTAACCGATACTTGGATGTATTATGAGTTAGGAGGAATGATTGCAAATGTTGGGTATACTGAAGTCCAGGCAGTTCGAAATTCAAAATTGTACCGTGGCCCCAGATGGGGTATAGTGGGGCGGATTGGGGCGTGCATTCCTGAGCGACGCGACGACTCGCAGTTATATTATGTCCGTGATTTATTGCATCGAATTCTCGTCGGTAATTAGTGCGTGCTCTGGCCCAGTTTAATATGCAGTTGGGAAGTTTAATCAGAGATTAAATCTTCACATCCTTAAATGGTCTGGTTGACATTGATTAATGAATAGTTACATTTTAACAGTAATTCGATATAACAATTGCAATGATTAAGCACAATATATAAACGTATAATAATAATTAATAATAATAATCGACCCATTATAATTCCACTGTTGGAATATGGGTCTCCTCTCATATTGAGAGGTTGGCAGACTTCACACACCTTAGAAAATATGTTTTTTTTATAAATTCTAAGGTATGCAGGTTTCCTCACGATGTTTTCCGTCACCGTTAGCAAGTGATATTTAAAAAAACGCACTTTTCTAAAGAGGAGCGCGACATGGATTTGAACCCAGGACTTACTGAGTGAGAGGCTGATTCTTAACCACTAGGCTATCACTGCTAAACGCATACACTTCGGTTATCTCTTCGGTCAGGTATATTGAAAAACATAAGCCACTTATGTAAACTGCGTTTCTCCCGCTCGTTTCCACGACTAGCACGCAAACTTAGGAATGGGCTTTGCCTGAGCTCTTCCCAACGCATTATAACACGGAGGTCTTTAAAAAAACGTCAAGAGGGTTCTTCTCCTCTGGCGTTACAAATGTCCATAGGCGACGGTGACCACTTGCCATCCCGTTCGCCCGTTTGCCTGTGTGTGAGCTTATGCAATTAGCCGTAATAGGCTAGCGATA
Organism: Microceris miodesmiata; assembly: GCA_018245735.1. Taxonomy (NCBI): domain Eukaryota; kingdom Metazoa; phylum Arthropoda; class Insecta; order Lepidoptera; family Hesperiidae; genus Microceris; species Microceris miodesmiata. The sequence continues at coordinate 17,650 of DWEC01000222.1, forward strand.
GACGACACCTCCAGTAATGTAGAACACAGCGTCTTATCTTATGAATCTCACAAGAACTGCCGGTTGGTATTAACAATGAACTTAAAAATATTAGATCTGGGTCTGTGGTCTGGGGATTTGGTACATATATATCATATATATCGGGACCTTCATTTCCCATTGTACTTACGGTTTTAATGCGTATTTTAATAGAATTGGAAATGTGGCAAAGAAAGGTCCATGTATTCATTCGACGAAAGTTCTAACAGTCCTTCTCTATATGTCGTAACGTAGTGAATATACATACTTGGTCATATTACCATCACGTCTATATCTCCCCAAAAGAGCAGGCAAACGAGTGTAGTACTTTAGGTAGTAGGCACTTTAACCTTTCATAAATTACATTCATGCCTAACTATGGAATAAGTCTAAGAGAATAAAATACTTTTAATAAATCTACATCTTGCATTCAACTCCTCGGTGTAACCGGACCGACGCGGATTACCGGATTGAGTTTAATCGGACGTAGGAACGCCATCAATAACGGTGCGCGTAAATTGAACTTAGTCGCCGGGTATATTTCAAATATCCGGGCATCGGTTTACACTGTCGCGAAATTAATCTGTTACTATTAAGTATCTAGCGGTAGATACCTTTGGCCTTGTTTTCATCACGTTATTCTCACTACTTGTTGTGATGTCATTGTACTTATATTACATTTTATATTTCAGTAGAGCATATAAATTCTCTGGTAGTAGTTGTATGATACAGATCAGTATATATATCTATACAATGCTCAGATGTTGTGATGGCCTAATGAGTTCTGACTATTACGTTCCAGATTTGGTGTCCAATCCCTGCCCCAACTTCCATTAGCGAGTTGTCTACGTTTAAAATAAAAAATAAAAATAAAATATTTATTTATTCATTAAAAAAGATAAAATATTTATTTAAATAAAATATAAATGATAATATTATATATGATATATGATATATTATATATGATAATATTATATATATATATGATATATAAATGATAATAATATTTTTCAAGATGTGTGATTAATAGTTCATATGCGTTGTAAACTGTGACCTTGACCTTTGTCAGTTAGGAAAGGACTCATCTGTAACATGACAGCGATAAAGAGGAGAGTGAGATAAAATGTCCATCAACGATTAAAATGTAAGTTGTGATGTGAACGAACGAGGACGTTTGCACGCGCATTTGTTGGTAAAGAAAAGACACTCAAGCTTGTTCGTTCCTCCGCTATAATGGAATTTAGCAAATATTCAAAAGATTACATTAACCGAACATTCGAATACCACTTGAACATTTCATCACACCTATTACCACCTCCTGGGAAATTGGCAGCACCAGCGGAGGCTGTCACTCGCGAGATGAAGCTCTCCAATACATCGCCGCCAAATCTTAATCCAATACGCCGCGACAGCGAATGATTTATACAGCAGCGATCCAACGGTGGTAAAATGCTGCTAACAAGGATTTTTTTAATTAAAGTATGTATCCATAAGATAGTCATTTTTGTATTACCCCGAAGTGGTAAGGAGAGAAGCATTGTACAGTTCCTTGATTTGTCAGTTGTGATATACGTCACACCACGGAATAGGGAGGGAGCCTATTACCATAAACAAGGAACAAATCCAGACACCAAGGAACTATTGGAAATTTCAAGTTTCAGAAACTCAATAATATTTTATTGTGTCTTAGTATTT
>DWEC01000223.1:0-19359 GCA_018245735.1 Microceris miodesmiata
ATGCCTTGGTTAAGTCACAGAATACACCTAAGGCGTCCCGTGAATTCTCCCAGGCATCGATAATAGCTTTATAAAGCTCTACACCCGCATCGGTTGTGGAACGACCCCTTGAAAACCCGAATTGCTTACTATGTAAGATATTATTTCTTGCAAAGTGTCCTTGAAGTTGGTCTAATAAAACCTTTTCAAATATTTTGTGTGGAGTGTCCCACGATATACGCAATGTTGCGGGCAGTCGCAAGAGCAGAAGATCGAGTTCAGTGGCGTGCCATTGGAGAGGCCTATGTCCAGCAGTGAACGGGAATAGGCTGATGATGATGATGATGATGAATCATAAACATATATCCAAATTAAAAGTCCTAAGGTTCAAATAGTTTTATAAGATAAGAATAGAACGTGCGCTTACGACATATAGATCTTTTATCACGTGTCAAATTGTCAATATACGATATGACATCAACTAATCTTGTCAAGGAAAAAATATATAAGCGGAAATATACTCGTAGGTACTTTAAATAGCAAAGTGATCTATAAGACGTGTTTTAACTCCGTAAAATTTCTTTATGTACTATTTTCTCGGCATCGTGTCATGAATAATGAAAACTATTTTTCCAATGTTATACCAACATACGAATTTATGTTCATATAACTTGTATTCATATTTGTGTATTTTATCTAGTCGATTGCTGTCCTTGGGCTCTGGGTAGCCCTACGGTAAAAGAGGTTGACGATATGTAGGTATTCATTATTGTGCTGTATTAATGATCGGTTTTTAAATAACCTTGTAACAGTAACCTCGATTCACGAGATATACTCGCATACATATAAAAGAAGCCAACGAAAGTTACTACTCCCTGCCTACAGCGTAAGCTACCTGTCGTGAAAATATAGTAATAATAATACCAACAAAAACCTTTTGTCGGTAGATCTTACGGGACCTTAGTATAAAAGCGTTTTTTTAAATAATTCTCACGTTAAAAACCTAAATTTAAAAAAACCAGCCCAATGGTAAATGTGTAGCAGGAAAAACAAATCACTAATGGATCGGACGAAGTCCTTGACTGAATAGCTGTCGTAGGATACTCTTCCATTTACGGCAAATAATTACCACGTGTTATGGACTTTACGCAATCAATCTACATTTAAGCGTTATAATAAAGTGTGAATACGTAAAGAAAAATAATATCTATATAAGTAATTGAAGGAAAATAATGATTTGCAACTCGACTGTCCTGTTGGTCCAGTGGTTTATAAACATGACTGTTGGGCCGGAGGCCGTGAAAATATTCGAAATCGCTCACAGAATCCACTGCAGGTAACATCACCACATTGTAACTCCCCGAAGGGGTAGGCAGAGGAATGTAGTAAACTCCCACGTTTCACCAGAAACGTTTAAATCCCATGGAATAGGTGGTGAGCCTATCGCCATAAGGCTATTCACTTAATCCCTAAAGCAGGGCTTAAACCATCACACGATCGAAAAGATAAAAGTTTTAATTGTGAATAACGTTACAATAAAAGTCACTTTACATATATAACATAATTTATTTTGCAACGAGTATAAAATAAAGAAATGTAAAAAATAACTGGTAAGAATAACATTCAACACAACGCTGCCATGGTATTTAATGAAGTAAAATACATTATAGAAGTCAAAGTCCATCATAAGTTATTAAACTTTATATTTAAACGTTATTAAAATATTTTATCAAAGAGTATATTATATCTCCATAAAAAATATTTTCTAAGGTGTGTGAATTCTGCCAACCCGCACTTGGCCGGCGTGGCAGACTATGGCCTTAATCCTCTTAATATGAGAGGAGACCCGTATTCCAACAGTGGCATTGAACTGCCAGCCTTTTTAAGCTGGACTAGGTTTTTATGCAAGCAATTATTTGCGCTAAGTATATTTTTCGACAATGATTGTTCGAATGAGCATAGAAATATTTAAAACGTTACTACAAATGCGATAACAATGAAAATAAGTAGAAGACCATACATGGTCCTATGAGATGATCCTGGAGTATCCTGGATAGGCGGGGTTTCATCTTGACCATCCCGGTCAAAAACTCTCCCCCACACAGCAAAACTGTACAATTCTGGTTCATGATTTTTCAATGTCAGTGTCAAAATTGTCAAGTTGCTTTGTGGAATTATATCATAACTGTATTCTTCGGGTTGTAAAGGCATCATAGATGTACTTAAAGAGATCGGGAAAAATACGGAATTGTGAGAGTCCAAACCAGGATCCATCTCCGGGGCGGGTGCCGTGGCCGCAATAGATAGTTCCTCGAATATAACTGTTGTATTTGGTTCAAACTTCGAAAACCTGCAGTTAAATGATATACCACTTAATATTGTCTAATTTTAACCTGTTAAAATATTTGAAAATATTTGTTTAGTCTGGTACCTAGTCCCACATGTGTCCATGGTGTCACCGGTACATGCTATGACAGCGCAGATCCTGGTCCCACCGGTGGCGAACCCTGAGTAGGTCCGGACGCCGCTGAATGCAACGGCTCGATAAACATAATTCTGAAATAAAAATGATTAATTAATTAAAACCTTTTTGTTTAATAATCCCAATAAGCAATAGCCGATCGAAAACATTACATTTTCGAGGAAATAAATATCAAAACCCAATGTAGTGGGTATAATAATTTTTGTATTTAAAGTACTGCAATATCTGTTACCTATGTACATCCCATAATTAAATTACTAGTTTTAGTTAGACATCAGAACAAGGACATTGAAGCTAAACGCTCACAGAGAGAACGGACAGAAATTGAACGCAAGAGAAATCAAAATACGATCTTAAAACCCACAGAAAAATTAATAAAAGTCTCTGAAGGTTGGGGTCACCCCGTTTTCCGTCTCACCGTCTTCCGTCTCCTTTCTTTCAAGTTGACCTTGAACTTGCAAGAGATCTCCTTGACAACCAGACTGAACTCTTGAAATCCTTGCATCAGTGTTCTGCTTACATGAGACGGTAGTGAAGGGTCCACCAATAGAAACAAGTTGTCGTAGTCACTAGGGTTGTTGTAGATAGGGCCAGGGGATGATTCGGTGACCTTAAATATTCATAAAATTATTATTTAGCGAAATTTGATTAAATATTTTGATTGACTGATCTATGGATCGATCGATCGATCAGTCAGCCGATCGGTATTCCAATTACAATAATTGTTGGAATAAACCGAATCCGAAGACAAAATTTGAAAAGGGAGTACGATAAAATCGTTTACAAATTAGTAAAAATCATTTTGCTCACCATCCCCGGAATCTTTGACACTTTTGCGACCAGGAGTCGCGTAGTTGGCAATCCTGGCATGATACTGATAAGCGCACCAGCTTTTCCTGAATAAATCCCTGGACCTGCAGTTTTTTAATATTATTGGTACAATGCAACAAGGTAATTAAACAAAAACACAAAGCCACCATAGCTAAGACTTTATTTGTGAGCTGTAAATGCTAATTTTCATACATTTTTTTTTCGTAATTACTTCCAGGTCATTTGCATTCAAACGCTGAAGAATCGAGATTCGTTTTGGTCGTAATATATACATATATAATATATGTGTAACAGTATGTATATTAATGTTATAAATAAACCCAACGTCTACAGCACGCTAACAAAAACGATGGTGCTTCCATCTAGACACCAGTGTTGCTGCCTAAGCGACAATGCCACCATCTGCTCATCAAAAATACCTACAGGTGGTAAACAAAGAACTCTCAACTACAGAGGCGGATCTACATAAGGACTTTATGCGCTTCAGCCAAGAGCCCCGTGGATACAAAGGGCCTCCAGCCCCCACTAAAAACAAGAGACGATACTCGTTTTTACAGGCTCGAGTACCTTGTACGTTTGAATACAGCTAAGGTCGAAATACATTTGACTGAAGCACTCCCTACGTCTGACGGCTTTCCAGTAATAACTATCAATTTCTCGGGTCAAGTATCCAACTCGTTTGGCAGACCACACGAGTCAGACAATATTTTTGTTCTATAATGTCTAAGGTGAGCAGGTGCTTGCCTTTTATTATTGTCTAAAATAGTACCTGCGCTACCAACTCTAACGTTGTTGGCTCCGGCTGCGAGCAGGTTCACTTCCATCGCATATGCGTACGCCTCCTGGATTTGGACGGCTAAAAGATAGTTGTAAAAGTATTATATACATGAGGTGGAGTAAGAGATAAATTAATTTTAGAAGGTACAACACTTTTTAGTCCTTAGCTACATGTAGGAACAGTGTCAAAGGATAGGAAGTTCATTTCCAGTTCATTCGTTAGTATGTAGACAAAACGCTCAAAGTCAATGGATGGCAGAAGCAGCATTTTAAATATAGAAATTTATAAACGTAACTTCACGCCTGTAATCTCCGAAGAGGTAGGCAGAGGAATACAGAACACTCCCACGTTTCACCACTTACGTTTACGTCCCACTATGGAATGGGTGATGAGCCTATTGCCATGCATCGGGCACATATCCAGATTCCGAACCACTACTAGAAAATCTAAATAAGAAAATTTTGTAGTGTTTGACCCGGGAATCGAACCCGTGACCTCCCGATGGGCAGTCGCACTTGTAACCAACACGACAAACGAGGCAGTCAGAAATTTATACCTTTTACTTGAAAAGGGTAAACAATACTTAAAAGTCTGTTATTGAGCTGGAACGTATTTAAGTTTACTGTGTATATTAACTTAGGTAATCACCTACCTGTTAAGTATGGCAATTCGGAATACCACATAACCGGGAATATAATATTAGTCACGTTATATTTTTCAACAATCTGGACAGCTGGCACCTGGAACTTCAGATCAAAGCATATGTAGTGGCTGAAAGTAACTCCAAAATCGGTGGTAAAGATGCCAAGATCTGGCTTGAGGGCCGGCGTGCGTGTGAACTCTCCAAACAAATTTATCTTGCGGTACCTGCAAGTTGAAAGACAAATTTCAATTTTGTATAAACAAATCTTTAATAACTTGAACGCGAGAGCTTAAGAACCATAGCTTGAAGGATTAGCGAGCTGAAGTGGCAGTGAGCTAGTCACATCTGTCGCATTAACCGATACCAGTTGGACGAAATGTGTTCTGAAGTGAAGACCGCGTTTTGGCAATGATTGGACGTCCTCCAGCTAGGTGGAGCGACGATATACGCAAAGTGGCTGGCAGTGGTTGGATGCGAAGAGCTGAAGATCGAGCTTAATGGCGTGCTATTGGAGAGGCCTATGTCCAGCAGTGGACGGGAATAGGCTGATGATGATGATGTTTAAGTACATCATTTTTTTAAGGTTATAGACATTTATTCTCAAAAAAGACCTAAGTCACTTACATGAGAACATTTAAAAAAAAGAATAAGATAAAAAATATACGTTTTGGTGTTTATAACTCAAAAATGCAAATATTTTTAGCCGGATTTATAAGACATTTTACGTGGAAATACACGCCCGCCAATTTCTCGGTTTTCTGACTTTCCCATTATCAATACCTGACAGATTATATCAACATCGATTCAACATATAGCAGGTAATAATACTTTTAATTAACAACTAATTAAACCCTTAACCTGTTAATGACAGCCCCCTTTCTATCGAACACGACGTTGGTGTTAAATAAGTAGACCTTGTCTTCCGGACAGTATTCCTCTTCAGTGTGGTTGCAATCAAGTTTCTCTTGTATATTTATCACCACGTAAATCTCATTGAGCCTTGCTGCTTCAGACATAGTCACCAGAACCTATTCATATTATAGAAAATATCATCATCATTGTCATCATCAACACATGTTTTTCTTCACAGTTATAGCTAGTGATATTTAATCTTAAAACAGACATTTTGTACAAAGGTGCGCGCCCAGATTTAAACCGGACAGCAATAAAAGGCTGCATTTCAAACCACTAAGCTAAAACCATTAGTATATGTAGCAAATCAGTTAGCTATGTGATAATTACATTATGTTAAGTAATTTAGGGATTTAATCTTTCTATTACTCATTCCACTACCTTATCAGATAGATCCGGTTGGTCAGCTGGGACAGGATGGTCCAGCAGGATACCAAATATTGGTACATACACACTCCGGTCACCTCGTGTTAACGTCATCTCGGGAAACACAATTATATCGGCTTCCTGTAAATTTTTGTAAGTAGAATTTTTGAAAAAAACACGGTTATAAAAAAAATTATTTCAATCGCTGTTTTTGATAACTTCGTTCTGATAGCAAATCAGGCTAATACTGTACCAGGTATAGCTAAGCATTGTTCCTGATAAGCCTATTTTAGGTACCTTTTCGCTGGCTTCCTTGATGAATCGCACATAATTATCCACATTGATGTCTTCACCGTTCTGGACTTCATATTCCACCACAGCCGCTACATAGTGGTCGTCTTGGGGAGTTGACTTCTGTATGTAATATGAATACGGGAATTCGACCTTCATATAACGTATGTATGATCCAGATGTATGTAAGTATATATTTATATGTATCTTATCAGCGGTCTGGTTACCATAACATATAGGTAGATAGGTCTGCGATCTGATTTAATTTATACGCGGTTGAAACCGTAGGGCACATAGGCTAATAAAATTATATAACAGGCTAATTAAATATATAATACATAGCAGGTATGTCATTGTTTCGGCATTACAACGTTTACCGGGTCCACAAGTATGTAAATAAAACTTACACGGTCGATCTATGGAACATGTAAGTTTTATTTACATACTTTACATTATTTAGGCATGGAACTCAATTTAACTATTATTAGTAAAATTATTTTGATTACCTAAATATATCGCTGTCTTTTCAATTCGTTGAGAACATTTTTTACTTGCCACTAATAAGCGATGTAGAAACATATATTTTAATAACCTCCCAATTTAAAAATCATTCATATCATACATTTTTAAAATCATATACATGACCTACTTATATTTGTAGCATTATTCAAAACACTAGTAGCTCTATTATTTTTGTTATCTATATATCGGTTGTGACAAAAATACGCGGGAAAGTATATGAAAAGAATAACCTGTTCTGACATTAGCAGTAGGCAGAGAATTATAACGAAAATCGCCCGTTTCATTGTGCACATGACGCAAAACAAAATAAATATCACCAACACACGTTTTGTATTATCATTGTGATCACGTACTGACAGACAGGTGCAGATATATTCAGATTATGATAATATGTGCTATAAAACCGTTTTACAAACGATAAGAAACGTAACATCACGCCCGTATTTCACCGAAGTGGTAAACAGAGGAGTATTAGTTCCACTTGACACCTATTAACCCATACGTCTCATGTAATTGGGAGTACTACACTCCCAATACTAAAATCGGGGGGTACTAGGCGAGTGTTACAATTCTCTGCATTTAGACAGATCAGTTTACAAAAAACACGTGTATTTACCTCGAACCACAGAATTTTATTTATTTACCTACTTCCTACTAAATTTATTTTGTGTATAGAACCATGTTCAAAATCTTTGTCCCAGCTACTTATGTGTCATTTGAGATAATAAAGATTGGTTGTAATAAAGTATGAATAAAATGTATGGATGTTCGGACTTCATTCATTCTGTATTTCATGACTGTATATATTTTTATTATCTTTAACTTACATTGTTCTCAATAACCTAATTTTTTTACTCTCGTTGGTCGAGTGGTTGCAAGAAACATGCGATCGAGGGATCCGGAGTTCAATCCCCGGGTCAATGCTAATGAATTTTTCTACATTGAAACTTCTAGTAGTGTCTCGGAGTCTACATTTATGCCCGGTGCACGGCAGTAAGCTCACTGCTATTCTATAGTGGAACGTTAACGTAACTGGTAAAACGTGGGAGTGAACTACACTGCTCTGCCTACCTCTTTGGGAATTACGCTTTAAGGTAAGGTATAAAAATACTCCCAGTACCTGGAATATTCTACATTTATTGTAATAAAAAAAACTATTAATATATGTATATAGGGATATTTGGCACTCCATGGCCTCTGCCTACCCTGTAAGGGACCTGGCGTAAAGATATGTATGTATATGTACACACGTTGTACATAACCGAAGTTTAAAACATTTTTTCTAAAGGTGTAATCATTTCAGTCACTTTTAACTCCGTATATTTTTTTAATATAGAATAATTTAACAATAAAAACGAATAGCATTAAACATAAATAACAAATATAAACATTTAGCAACATGCATCGATAACGTTAGTTGAATAGAAAAACATCCACTACACATACACTTATAATTCTATTAAACGGTATTTGTAAATTATCGTATTTTATATATAAGCGCGTTAAGCTGTAGATAAATAATATTGTAAATATGTATATACTAAATCATGATATATTTCCATTCTTGCAAATATCTTCACTAGTATCTGCCACATAGATACGTCTATTATACAGACATACTCGTACATTGTCAGAGTCATCACTGTTTTTTCCGTCTATACTTGGATCTGATTTTCATACCCACTAACTTTGTAGAGGGTGTTGCTATGGCAACCAATATTGCTAATAATCTTTGCTGTGATGAAACAACTCAAGAAGACCTATGTCCAACAGTGGACTTAAACAGGCTTAATGTGATTAGATGTCAGGCATAATGACATCATGGCAGAAAATACCAGTCGACAGTAAAGGATAAATAAATAAATAATCCTACCGTATGTTTTATTAAAAATAGTATTGCATTTTTTCATAATTATTTATTATATGTACGTATTTAATCTCAGGTAATTTTTAAAACAAAACATATACAACAAACACAGCAGTTAACACAATACTGGTACTGGTATATAAAGTCCTATAAGACGATCCCGCGGTATCCGCCAGCGGTGGAGAAGCTTGTTCACCATCTCTGTAGAACTCTCTTCCCCAAACTGCGAAAGTATACAGCTCGGACTCAAAGTTCTTCAAAGTGAACGTCAAAGCCGTGATATTTCCGTGTGTTTCTATTTGATAATCATAGTCTTTAGTCTCCAGCGGCATGACTGATGTTTGTAATGAGACGGGGAAGAATACGGAGTCGTGAGCGTCCAGGGCTGGCACAATTTGTGGCGTTGGTGCTGTAGCCATGATGGATAGTTCATCGAACTTGCCAGTTGTATTTGCTTCGAATTTCTCAAACCTTCAATCAATAACTCATATATTACATTATTGTTACCATAGATATATTAAATACAGTTACTATACATTAAATGAATGAAGAATGATGATGATGCGAAGAGCTGAAGATCGAGCTCAGTGGCGTGCCATTGGAGAGGCCTATGTCCAGCAGTGGACGGGAATAGGCTGATGATGATGATAGTGATGATGACGATACATTAAATAGTATCACTATATATTAATTACATTACTCTTACTAAAATGTGTAAATCTATAGATTGAATATGTAACATGGTGGAGTGAGTTCTTATTGTATTGTAAGTTTTGTTTGACAGGTCCTTAGGTATTCGTTACTATTATAGTTGTAGACTATGGTTCTCTTTGCCTACCCCGAAAGGGATCTGGTGCGAACATAAATATATATATTAGTATGTATTTAAACTCTTTGTCTATAAAATATCAGTGGCAACAACTTAGTAACACTCAGGTGTATCTTGGAATCGAAAAACATTAAAAACCCCGGATTAACAGTAAAAGTAACCCGAACAATATACATTCGTATTTTAAAAGTTCTTTATAATTGAGTTTTACAATAAATTCCAGTTATTATACCTTTTGCCGCACGAGTCAACGGAATCGTTGGTGCACGATACCACCGCGCACACCCTGTTGCCACCGGTCGCCAGGCCGTCGAAGGTTCTGATGCCATCGAAAGCTGCAGCTCTATAGTGGTAATGCTGTAAGAAACACTGATTATTCTTACACGATCCCTCGATATCAAATTTTGTACTGAAAAGTGGAAATTAATAAGAAAAATGTAAATGGTTAATTGTCAGGATATTTTGTACGAGTAGTTATTTATATTTCCATGGGTTTAAGTAATTTAAGTCAATTTGTTTCTAAATTTAACTAATTTTTCTTTTACAATAATAGTCATGGCAAACGGGCAAGCGGCCCACCAGACGGTAAGTGGTCATCGTCGCCTATAGACATTTGCACCACCAAGGGTTAAGAATGGTTCGCCAGCCTTGAATAAACCTTTTCACGCTACATTTGAAGAACTCCATGACATATTTTGTATGGTTTGCATTTTAAAGCTTGAAGACAGTACATATATCTACGAGTTGAGTCGCAATGTATACGGTTATAAGTTCATCAGAAAGAAACAAAAGCATTCATCTTCACATACAAAAGTCATCTTTGGAAGCTTCTGACTTACCCATCAGCCTGTATCTGACTTATTCGGTCAATATGGCTTGGTCTTTTTCGATTCCTGCACCAACATGAACAATATATACGATGCTTTTCAAATTACGTCTCAGATTAACATCTTACGACTTCCAAATATTGTCTGTGTGCTATAAAAAAATGCATCGTAAAGGAATATATATATTCGTTGCTAATAAAACAAAACATTGTATAATGCCATTTATTACATTATTTACAATTTTTCGTACATGACTACAATAAGCGTTAATCTATCTAATGAGTATCACGGCAATAGTTATTTTAATATGATTTTAAAATAATAGAAAAATTGAGATAATTTTGACCCTTTTGTATGAAATGCCCACTGGTCATATGTTAGTAATAAACTCAATTTTTCTATGTTTTGTTTGTTCGATTCTGTTATCACTAAGAACTTGCCATAATTTAAGATTAAATTGATATTACTAATTAAAACAATGAAATGCTTTTATATTACAGGTATGTTAAATTAACGAAAGTTTATAAATAATAATAATCGACCCATTATAATTCTAGTATTGGAATATGGGTTCATAACACACGCAATTTTATAAAGAAAAACTGTCTTTTACACCATGTTATTTGGACGCATAGATAACGAGATAACATAAAATTAAAACATTCAATACTCTGCTCGAGTCTTTGTCTATGGCAGGGTGCGGTAATACCAATATATATGCCTAATATCCGTAGTAAGTCAAGTTTTCAAGAATTTAAGAAGCAACTACACCTCACTAACACCAGCGAATATGTAACGAAAGCATGGTTTATATTTGATAATGAAATATTATCATATTGAACTTACTCTAATTATTCAATAAAATTATTTCGAAATATTTATTTTAGTATTTTCTGATTATACAAGTGGCACACCTCAGAATTCGTTGCAGATTATAAAATAAAATAGACAATAACATAAGTCATATCATCAGTCAGTCGAGCAAAGTAGGTCAGCCGTCAGTCACATTTCGCAACCATTTCCAAAATGGCGGCCGCATATCGGTTTCCCGCCATTTTTACCTGTGACATGGCGTCATTTTAAACCTGATTTGTTATCTTTTTTTTGCCGTAGATAACATCTAATATTTCATTGTAACTTGCTACATCCGCTTCAGTAATGATCTTGTTATGATCAACATCTTTGTTGTACACTCGGCCCCAAATTCCGAAACTTACAATTTGATCTTGCGGAGTGTTTATTTTAAACAAGACATTTCCCTTGTCGCTGTTTTGTTTAAATTCTATATCGTTTTCTGCCGAGTCTGAGTTCTGCGTGTTGTCTATAAAAGTAAAATTTTTAGGGTCGAGTGGGAATTTTATGTTTCTCAATGTACTTGGAAAATACACGATATCATCGCACTGCAGTGAATTATTATAGTGATGGCGGTAGGTAGTCATTTCAATTCCAATTTCTTCAAATTCAACAAGCTGTTGTTCTTTGCTAAATCTAAAAATAAAAATGTTAATTACAATTTTCAAAAATCCATTCTGTACATAATGTTTTTCTGGATTTTACTTCGATTTACTAAATTAGCACCCCCCCAGTGGGGTGCTATTGGAGAGTCTTATGTCCAGCAGTGGACTTGAGTAGTCTGAAGATGTTAGTGATCTAAATTAGAATACTCTATTTATTTTTCTTTTAACTTCACAATGAACTATTGACAATTCCACAATCGTCAGCATGTTCCGTTATGGTGCGAAATATATGTTAGTAATAAGTATGATGGTGCTACCGGATGAAGGTATACGCCGTCATACACTGAAATTGCGGATTTGTGAAATGATATCAGCTTATTTAATTCATTTTTCTTTTTAGTAGGTAAATGTAAATGAACCCTAGTAGGAACTTAGTATCTAATAGACTTTAAAACATTTTTTATTTTTAACTAACAATAAAGAGAGCACAAACTATAAAATATAATAGAAATACCTGTAAGCACAGCTCTTAATGTCATTATCCTTGCAAGCGACGATTGCGCACGCAACCACACCTATCTCCCGTTGGACGTACGTATTTGTTCCATCTTGGATAAACGCTCTGTAGTACGGAGGCTGAAAAAGAAATGAACATTATAAATATTTTTATATTGTAGAATAGCTATAAAGGAACTCAACAAAAGCGGTAGCTTTGACAATGTTTTATATTTGGGAATTAAATGATAATGATTTACACCAGTGTTGCTAGAGTGAACAATATTTCTCTTTCGAACACAATTCTCAGTTATATTGATCTGAATTGTGATGAAAAGTTATTATTATTATATCGCTCGTGTCAAGAAATTAAAGTTTCGTGCTCGTATTATTTCTTCCTTTTTAATTACTACATAACACAAATGTATGGCCAAAGGGAATATGCCAAATAATGTATTAGAATGAATAATGTAAATTAATAATAAAATTCATTAACACGTTAAAAACCATAACCCATGGACTAGCATTCTTTAGAACAAACAAAAATTTTTTTCTTTATACACCAAAGGAAACATAACAGCGATGGCCTTATCGCTCTCATTTTTTGAAGAAAACCCATGTTTCAACAGCAAACATAGATTTTATTATCTGTGAAATAGATAATTACTGTCACACAGACAACCATAGCAGAATAGACACATAGATCGGAAGAGTTTCCAATTGGAAAGCATAAAACAAGAACTTACCTTGCGTTCATGCATACATTGTAATTCATGTTATTTTTGTAACAACGCGAAAATTTATACATTATCTGTCCTTTTCTTATCATGCAGTCATATTAGATCGTGTGTGCAATAATAATACTTAATACTTAATACTTTAAAAAAAGGCGGTAAAACGGAACGTGCAACAAACCTTCCCAAAATGATTTTTCCCTCTGCTATAAAATCAAAATCAAGAATACCTTTGCTGAAGTAGATAATTGACATCCATTTTAAATCATAATTAGTTAATGTAATTTAAGTCTTACCGTCTCTCCATTCTTCTGATTTAATTTAATCCGAAATCTGCAGGACACTTCTTTGTCAACCAAGGTGAACTCCTGGAACCCTTGTACTAAAGGTCTACTGATATGCGAAGGTAATGCAGGATCCGCTTTCAGGAGCAAGTTGTCGTGGTCGCTAGGCTTGTCGTAGATTGGGCCAGGATAGGGTTCTGTTATCTACAAGGTTGATATAATCACTCATTTATATTATTCCAGAAGAGACCATAAGGAATTTTTTAGGGCCAAACACCTTTAAGTATTGGAAAATGTGTCAAACTTTTCAAATGTTACCACAACAACTATCAATGCAGATATTATTATGTATATTTCTAAAGAAATCTAATTAACATTCATTCACTTCCAATGTTTTGATGTACAGCAGGATTTTGGACTTTAGTTCCACTACTTAATTATTATTGCACGATCACGCTAGGTCCCTTACGAGGTACGCAAAGAACACCGAGTGCAAAATATCTCAATTCTTACTGACCATACCATACAAACATACCGGTTTTTGAGACTGCATCAGCCAATATCGGAGCAATGTTCTAGCAAAACATAACACGTTCGTAATACATGAAGGGATTAATCTATCTTACTTACTTTTCCAGGAACCTTTGGCACTTTGGCGACTAGGAGTCGTGTAGTGGGTAATCCAGGCATGATGCTGACTAAGGCTCCCGCTTTTCCAGAATAGATTCCAGAACCTAGAAAAAATTCATAATCATGAAAACCGATGATTTTATATTTCGTGATTCGAATTGTTCCGACAAAATAAAATCATAGAAGGAGCATAAGTCGCCTTCCTATCACGAGTTCCGATAATCTAAGGAAGACAGCAGGATACAGGTTGCTAACGGTCCAGAATCATGTGGAGCGGCACCGATTAGTAGATTCACGACCCACTGTGGCCTTCCATAGAATAATGGATGGATGAATTAATTAATTCATAAAAAAATATATGAACTGATAGACGGGTGGGTCATAACAAAATTCTTAAATGAAAACATACCTTTTATTATAAGAAATATAAGTACCAATAAGAAATCATACTCACCCGCGCTTCCAACCCTCACATTGTTAGCTCCAGACGCAAGGAAGTTCACATTCATGGTGTACGCATAGGCCTCTTGGATTTCCACAGCTGTAAAGCAATCAAAAACAATTACAAAAATATGGTCAGATTAACCAAATTATTACACGGGCCATTTTGAATAAAATCGATCTCTTCCTATCGTGAAGGACACCATGACTTTGGCCAGTTCTACCTTTGCAACAGGACAAATATTAGCGGGAGTATGTAACTAGTGACTTGCCACCCACGGAATGAAAGTAGGTACTTGAGATATAACCACAAGATCTCCCACATAATGTTCCATTCCTTGTGTTTACTAATTGCACTTCGTAGTCCTTACCACTTCAATCTTGCTAGTGCAAGTGCAAATAAACCTAATATTGATACGTTGATAATATTATGTGTTAAGCATAATATTATCAACATATCAATATATTATACACGTATTCTGATAAATACAGCTAAAGAAGAGCTTTAAAGAAGAAGAAGAAGAGCTTTAAAGAATCTTACTCTGTCTCTTTCGAACACATTTTAAGGGCTCAAAGGTAACCAGGTGTTTCGTCGATTTCTTTTTAATTGAGCATTTTTACTTTCTGTCCGTCTTAACTTTAGTACAAAACCCTCTTTTCCTGGGACAAAGAAATTTTAAACTCCAGCCTACAGTTGGGACTCAAAATCATAATATTTAGCTCACCATAATATCATAGTGCAACGGTTAAGTTAGTGAAGGAAATACTCGTACTCGTAGAAAAAAGTTGATGAAAATACTACAATTAAAAAGAATGATATTCCTAAAAAGTGTGTACGTACATACCTGTTAAGTAGGGCATTTCGGAGAACCACATAGTACTGAAGACTATGTCAGTGAGGTTATATTTCTCAACCACTTGGATGGCTGGTACCTGGAACATCAGGTCGAAGCAGATGTAGTGGCCGAAGGTTACTCCGAAATCAGTGTGGAATATACCCAGGTCTGGTTTCAAGGCTGGAGTGCGCGTAAATTCGCCGAAAAGATTGATTTTTCGGTACCTGTAACTTATGAAAAATATAATAAAAATTTCGTGTAAAAAAAGATTTTCAAAAATAATGTCTTTAATGTTAACTGCCATGATCAACTCGTTGATCGAGTAGTTGCAAGCGCAATTACTGATCCACAGGTCCTGGGATCGAATTCCGAGTCGGCTACTATTGGGCTTTCGAATTCGGATTTTTAAATTAGATTTTCTAATAGAAATTTTTAGTAGTCGTTCGGAGTCTGAATCTGTGGCCGGTGGATGGCAATAGACTCACCACCTATTCCATGGGACTTAAAACCCAACTGGTGAAACGTAGGAGTGTACTACATTTCTCTAGAATATGGGAAAGGTGATATAGCCTATTTTCTATCAATTACCAAAATACTAAAACACCCAATTTTATGTGTAAATTATAAATATTACATCTTATGTGACATATTCTATACTATAAACGATTATGACACGAGTCTATAACCTGTCTATGATAGCTCCAGATCTATCGAAGACAACGTTGGTATTGAATAAGTATATCTTTTTCTCTGGACAATATTCGCCAGGCGCGTCGTTACAGTCGAGCCTCTCCTGGATATTTACGACCACGTAGATTTGATTCTGCTTCGCCGCCTCTGACAAAGACACCAAGATCTGTCGAACATGCATACATAAATCTTTTAAATTTACCCACAGAATTAAGCATTATAATTAAAACTAAAATTAAAAAAAAAGCAATGCAAGTCTCTAATTTTTATGTTCTAAATATCTGACACACCGCTACACACGACCGTTACGACACGACACTCCCCAAACGAAGCTGTTTTAAACTAGATTGTTCATAAATTACATGAATTTATGTAATACAAACATCAAATAATTATTGTTTAGAACCAAATGCAGAACAAATGCTTTCACACAATTATTGGGGTCGGATGGGTTTCAAACCTGTTATCCCCAGCTCAACAGTCAGTTTCACTAAACTGACCTGACCAATCGGCCAGTCAATTCATATCATTCAGTCCTGAATGAAGTGAATCCGTCAATATTGCTGACCTGATTCATTGATGTAGAAAAATTATATTACATCTCATACCTCATCGTAAAGGTCCGGTCGATCAGCGGGCACAGGGTGGTCTTTCAGGATACCATATATTGGCACGTCGATGCTGCGGTTTCCCCGAACCAAAGTCATCTCGGGAAAGACAATAATATCAGCATTCTGTAAAATGTAAAATGTCTTGCAAACTGACTTGCGCGTATGAAGAAAATAATAAACGTAGAGAAGTCCGTCAGGTTTCGTCATAATCATCATCACCAAAAGCCTATCTCAGTTCACGTAGTATTAATGACGTTAGGTTTGTAAGGATAGGCATATTTGGAGAAGGAATCCGTGAAGAACCTGGCGCGATGATATAATAATAAAAAAAGATAAAATTGTCTATAAATTCTGCTTTACCTGCTCACTAGCCTGTTTAGTCAGTCGCACATAATTCTGTAAATCAACACCTTCGTTCCTCAGAACCTCATACTCCACCACGGCCGCTACATAGTGATCGTCTTGAGGGGTTGACTTCTGGAATAAATATACCCACATAGTGAAAATAATACGTGATATTAACTAATCTGAAAGCTTGTGGAACATCTGGTGTGGACCCGGGTCTCCTAATGTCAGAACGAGAAGATAAAAGGGCAAAGTCTAAATAGACTAAATAGCCAGATAAATGCGGACAAAATTTTGAGAATTCCAAGCTGTGCAGGTTTCCTAGCGATGTTTTCCTTCAGCGATACACCAGTAGAGGTTGATGTTATGTTAAGGACCCCTGTAAAATGTTTAATAAGGTACCTTAATATACAGAGTGAGTATATAAATCTTATTATTATTACTATTTACACTTATATAGTTTCCAACAAACGTCAGTGTCTGAAGTTGGGAAATATTCGACCAATGTGTGTTACCAGTGATGACATAGACGGGACGAGTCCTTTACTGTTGGCCTCATACACAAGCTCAAAGTCGCTCAACGAGCTATGGAGAGAGCTGTGCTCGGAGTTTCTCTACGTGACAAAATCCGAAACGGTGAAATCTATAGATGAACCCAGGTCACCAACATAGCTCTCAAAATTAGTAAGCTGAAGTGGCAATGGGTAGGCCACATCGTTCGGTGACCGACAATCGTTGGGGAAGAAAGGTCATCGATTGGCGACCACGTCTCGGTTAAAGGAGCGTAGATCGCCCTCCTACTAGATGGTTTGACGACCTGAAGAAGACAGCGGGAAGCTGCTAGATTCGGAAGCCCCACGACCGGAAGAAGTGGCGCCGATTAGAGTAGGCCTATGTCCAGCAGTGGACATCTAGAGGCTGACGATGTTGATGACGATAACACTTCATATGTACAATTTGTGCGCGATAACTTAAGACCTCTTGCAGAAAAGTAATGAGTTCCATTTATATAAGCGCTTTTTTGGAATAAAATTGTTGATACCATTATTAATTTCTCATAAAGATGTCTAACAGTTCCTTCCCTCCATCTATACCACGGAACAAACCGATAAAAGTCTTAAGTTGCTCTAAACAAAGCCTATAATTCTATGTATCCTTTCAAAGTACTAAATTGTATGTAATATTTACGGCCTCGTTGATCGAGTGGTTTCAAACGTGACTGCCGATCGAGAGGTCCTGGGTTCAAATCCCGGGTCGGGTACTATAGGATTTTTCTAACTTAAGTTTCCTACAGGCTGCGCAATACCAAAATAATTATTTTAATATAAGAAAAGAAATAGTATAATACATAAATAGTGACAAAACCCGCACATCCGGGAAATTATGGCTATCTATCGAGGTTGATAACAGTAGTTTTCGTTGTTTTATTATTGTCGATGGCCTCCATCCACATATGATGTTCAATAATTCGAATCACCAACTCAAAATTTTCAAAGGCAATTAAAGTAAAAATAAAAACTACATTGCCTAGTATTATTACTCAGTCCCCAATACATAACTACATTGCAGCCAATTTGGTTCGAGTTGAATCATCTATTACAAAGGTCGTCACTTTAGGATCTACAATATACATACATATATTGTAGGAAGGCATAATTATTACGATATATCGCAATATATTTTCTATATTAACGCTAGAATAACCGCACACATAGCTATAATACATACATATATAGCAAGACATATCGCGGTATGGCAAAACATTATTGCGCACATAGTGACGCTTACAAGGACGGTGAGCTTACCGTCCTTGGAAGTTTGGTATAATAAATATATTATATCACCGACTGCGTCGACCTTAATACCGATAATTAAATCTACCCCGAAATTCAACACAAAGAGATTTAAATTTATACGCATATCAACGACATTGAAAACGTTTGCTAAGTAAATTAATAATCAATACGTCGGGTTATTAAACTTCATAAGGGATGTCATTTTAATTACCTGTTCCGTAAACAATAGCAAACCTAAATATATCACAATAACAGAAAACCGCAACATTGTAAAAAGCTCACACGAATTTAATCTTTAAATTTATCTGAATTACGGCTAAAATCGCGATTGGGCGAGTATCCCATAAGGTTCAAATCCGACTGCGATAGTACAATGAATTAAATTAATAAAACGTCCACTTCAAATGAAGCCCCGATGGCTACTGATAGTACTGATACAAGAAAGCGCGACTGCTGAAGAGCGAGTCTGCGTGCCCCGCTACTGGCTGGCCATACAAATGTGAATTTGGCAGCGTTCCTAAAATAAAAGTGTATCGTTCACATTTGGCGGGAGTTATTAAGCTAAACGTCATTTCCTATCTCAAGAAACATAGTCGGATAGTCGGATACATACAGTTGCAAATAATCTATAATAATAAAAATAAAAATAATAATCGACCCATTATAATTCCACTGTTGGAATATGGGTCTCCCCTCATATTGAGAGGGTTAAG
>DWEC01000224.1:0-19349 GCA_018245735.1 Microceris miodesmiata
AATGGATTAATATTAAATAATACGGACATCGCCGAGTGCCGGTCTTGTATAGCCAAGATATCAGATGCCTTATTCAAAGAAACGGCATCCAATGAGAATATTGTAATAATTCGAATAAGAAATGTTCTAATAATCAGTTATTAATAAAAGTAGTTAGTGGTATTTAGTAGTTGCCTTCGCGTCCCACTGCACCTATCATAACTAATCACCACTGTTGATAAACCATAGACGTTCATATCCCTGTATCAGAAGTTTCGGTGTAAAATAACGCATAGCTCTTCGCGAGCGAGTTACTGTAGTGCTTTCAACGCACTAAATGCGGACAAGGCTTTATCCATTAACGACCCGCTAAGCCACACGTAGCGGCTTAACGGGTCGGGCACGGCGGACGTTTTCCGCCGTATTACTGCTACAAATGCCTCCTGAAACCCGCAAAGCCTTAGTGACGCAGTGTAATAATGACAGATTTATAATAAATTTATTGAGAGAGTGATGAATATATATTGTAAGAAGTAAGGGAGGTGCTTTCTGTCTACACCAAAAAGGACTTGGTATGAAGACGATGATAATAATAAATGTATAAGGATCGGCACTTTTTGATGCAATGAGTGATTTTATATTTTAATATTATTTCATTGATATTTAATGAATGTAAATACTTTAATCACAGTGCAGTCAAGTTTTGTATTTAATTTAAAAAGAAAGTTCTATATGAGAATGGTTTATGAAAACAAAGTTAGAACGTATCATGATGTATAAAGGTTAGTTAGAGACATCAATCCTTTATCGTTTTACTGTTCGACAGGGGTCTCTCACAATGACAAGGGTTAAGGTCAAAATAATTCTACCACGCTGGCCAAGTGCGGGCTGGAAGTATTCACACGTTTTAGAGAATATTATGAAGAATTGTAAGGTTAGCAAGTTACCTCATGATGTTTGCCTTCGCCGTCATAGCAAGTGATATTTAGTCTTAAAAGGCAGGACAGAATTCTAAACCACCATACTATCACTGCTTAAATTTAGGAAATAATAATACGATCTTACTATTTTTTTTTAGCTTGTCAGTACCCTTTAACTCATGAGTCGACAGTCTACTATGTCTTCCGGTATACCATGAACATGTAGCATAACAAACAAAAAAATCCTTTTCACATTTGTTCTGAATACACGATACTTGCAAAGAAATTACCTTCCGACTCGCTATTTTCTTATTAGCCACAGAACCGAAACAATCCTCACTTATCAACTTTTTCAATTACTACTCGTCTAGTGCTTTCGTTATCTGAATCACGTGATCTGCTCGGCCTGTGGAACGAAAATGGTCTAAGGCTTGGCCGAATAAGGTCACAGGCGGGGAAATGATATGCGTATTTAACAGTCCCTTTTTGTGCTTTGCGCGGCCGAATATTGCGTTATGCGGGATTTGATTGTTAATGGTAAAATATGTACATACAGCCAGGTCTCGTACGCGGTAGATAGAGGGCACGAAGTACCACATATAAATATAATATTAATGGTAAAATAACAGAGAAACCCGAATTAGTGATTTTGATGAGATTTAAATCATATTGCTATAGTTGTAACATTTATAAACCACCAGGATATCTTATGTTATTAAGTTTATTTATAGGAGCAAAGCCCATACTATTGGTAATAGATTATATTACAAACTGTCATTCCCAGTATGGGGACTTTTAATAAAATCCCCTTAAGAGGAGGCTTATGTCCATCAGTCGAGTAAGACAGACTATGATGACGATGAGATCATATGTAAACCGCAAGTTACGCATTGTATTCGTGACTGAACTGATTTTAAACCTTGACCTTTCACAATAACGACCAAACGATGATCGCCACCATTGGGTGGTTACTTTTAAAACAAATATACCCAAAAAATATATTACAAACATACCAAGTATATCGTAGATGTCTGCCTACACCCTAATGTACCTGAGGTGACTATGTAATAACAATACTAATAATACGTTACATTCATAATAATTAAGGGAATCGTGGTTCTAATGAAATATTATATTGAAAAGTATAAATCAATTGCAACAATCCAGGCAGCTATAAGTCGGATTAATAATTTTATAAGGCACGTATCATCCACCAAAATTGTGAAAGAAAACATCTTCAGGAAATCTACGCGCTTGTTATATAACGTTTTTTAGCATGTGATATCACTAATGCCTACTTGGCCAGTATTATATAATTAAAATTAAAGCTTTTTCATTAAGACAGTGTTTAAGAAAACGATTGATGATAATTGAATACTACTATTATTATAAAAAGCGGGTAACACTGTTGTTATAGCTTACTAGAGTCGTTAAGATTTATCGAAAAAGTTACAAATTGGAATAATAAGACAGACAACCTCTTGCCCTATTTATATAATACTAAAATAAAAGCCAGCCTTAGTCAAGGGGAGTTATTCATAACAGATCCAATCATGAACTTGTGGATAATATATTTCTAATGAAACTCATATAAACAGGCCTAATGCCGCAGCTGGGTATAAGCGAAACTTGCGGCGAACTATAAACTAACAGCGAAACTAGCTCCGTAATATAAATAAGGCCGACCGTTTTTCATACTTATTCGTAAGTCGTGTTCTTTGGTGTAAGGTCAGCAAATTAACGCGACAGAGTCTGTGAACGGAAGTTAATTTTTTATATATTGTTCAACACGTCGACCGGAGAATAGAAGACAAAATATCCGTCCTCAAATTTATGTACTTTGAGTATTGTGGCCAAGTTTAAATAGTCCATAAAGTTTTCCGTTTTCGAGGGTAGGTCGAGAAGCTGTTGTCTTTGATATCCCCAGATTGTTCATTTGGATGAGAATCTATAAGTTACGATTATGAAATATCATCTCATTGTTGAAAAAAAATATTGAAATTAAAAAAAAATTATTACAATTCCACGATTACATTTTCCCGAATGTAAGTTTAGATGACCTTTATATACGAGTAGGTCTAATCTTATTTTCTGACTACCCCATAAGGGGATATAATAATAATATGATGATATAATCTCAGTAATCTTTTTCGATCACCGATTTTTTAACCTGTATCTAGAGTTCAGGATGTAAGTTATATTGTCAACCAAGATTCCGAATTACATTCTTCAGTATTTCAAAATAATTCTTTGATCTTTGTGGAACTGATTGTATTGTTTAAAGTCATGTCACGTGCCTGTTTCGAACGTTCTTTGATTCTCGGAGGCAATTTAAAAAGGAATTTAAAATTTCCAGTTCGTTGACTCTCTATTCTCTTGCTCTATATTTTTATTACAGCTCTCTATGTATAGAGTTGTAAATGTCACTTAATGTTAAAAGGTTAACGTAGTTAATGAAGTTGTTAATAAAATGTTCCCAGTTAATGGTTATAAGGAATTATGTATATTTTAACTTTATTATGTAACCATATTACATTACTTATTTGAATACTTCTTAATATTATTATAGCGTCACGCAGTCCCTTATTATTTTATAATATGTACATAATGTATTATATTAATAAATAATACACGATATTAAATTGTAACAGTAAATTGCTAACAGTGTACAATTCATATTTGGCAGCAAATAAAGATACAGAAGGAGAGTTCATAAATGAGCCTGTCGTTTTGAGACTCTACATCTTATTAAAATGTTTAAAATGTTATTAGTAAACAATTTTAATTATTCTTGGTTCTCAAATTACTGCAAAACTTTCCTGTTCTATTAAGACACATATTTAAATGACAATTTGCTCAAAGGTATTTAATTGCGGATCTGTTATTTCATGAACTAGTCTCTATAATGTTCCTTACAGTAGTTCCTTTGTGGCTCTCCCTCTACATATTCATATCACGTATCCGAACTGAACGTTACTGGGTATATTTAAAGCATCTGGAAAAAGGAATCGAGAAGTTATTACTATTAACCGACTTTGTGATCTCTCCTTTCGTGGAATCAGTATGATGTTTTTCACTAGAAATGAGTGGCTCTAATAACTGTTTTCCATAAGCTTGCCGTGTTTCCAAGGGTATACACTATTTTCAAATGAATGGTATTTATGAGTATTTATGTATGTACGTATGAGTAGGCTGATGATGATGATGAAGATATTTACGTATTTGTTTATATCTATATTTTAATTTTATTCCTCTATTTTTCGTACCTATCTTTTTATTTTTTATGTTTTACTATTCTTTTAAGGTTGACTGGTGGAGAATGCCACTATTTCTTAAGTTCGCCCTTTGTGGTGCCTGGTTATGATGTGCAGTAAAGTGTAACTAAATAAAAAGATAAACATATTATATACACACTACATCAATAGTGAATCAAAGCATGTTCTCCATGGTTAGCGCAATTATGAAAGTGACTAGAGCTGAAACTATTCAAATAAATAATTAAGAATTAACCTTTGTTAATTTTCCACTCTTCTCATAAATAAATAGAAATTTTCATTCTGATGAGATTCCATCTACTCGACCCATATTATGAAGTTTAACGTACTGCGTTTTAGAGGCTATGGTTGCTACTGATCAGTCGCATTACTGCAACTTCTGAAACAGAAACAAATGCATACCAATTTTAGGATCAATGGGAATGTATTACACTCCTCTGTCAACCTCTTAGGGGATTACAGGCGTGATATGTTTTCTTAATATAAGGACTATAAGGATGATTAGAGAATATTCGGATTTCTTATTATTCAGTTTCAGGTGTAAAATCAAGAGTACCAATGGAGTGGAGGCAATCGTCAGTACTATCATTTCATTAGCTACACAAACTGATACATTAGTTCACCAGTTTCATAACAAAAGCCCAAGAGAAAACATAAGTTTAACGATTCAGATATTTCAGAAGAGAAATGTCGGCGTTCGTGCTCTTTTATGTCCTTGGAAATTTACGGGTAGTTGTAAACTTTTTAAGAATTATTTTTGTAATATACGACTAGAACTGCCGTCGCAGTTTTATTAATAGTCTTAATGACTTTACAACAACTTCTGCAAGCTAATAAATAACGTTTGTTGGATTTAGGGTTACAGTAAAATTGCTAAGCTCCAGCGAATGCCAAATTTCTCTATCGTTACCGACTTGAAGAATCTTTTTAATTCAATATTATCTAAGTGTATGCAATATTTTGTTCGTTGCCATACATGGTATTATTATACATATTCTAGTTATCTGAAAACAGTCTGAAAAAAATTCAGTATATTATGACAACATTATAAAGTAAGTAGCAATGAACATGAACTACGTTAACAAACTGAGAACCATTATAATATATCACAATGAAATATTGTGAAAGGCAATTATAAAACTCTCTAGAGCATCGGTCTGATTTAAAATATGCTATTTATACAGAAACTATTGCGTTATTCCGCTCTTTTGTTATGCACTTAATTGACTCCCATTAAAAGCTTTCAGGATAAAAGCTCTACAGAAATATCTATGCTTTCAACAATGCATCCGATATTAACGCAGTAATCGATATTATAACAAGTACCGCAAAGTGCTTTTTGAACGACGTCACCACTCCACTTAGAGAAAATAAAATATTATGAATCAAGAAAATTAGAAGAAAAACTGGAAATGAATATACATAGATACTGCTAAAGTACTAGTAGTACGGTGGTAGTAGGTACTGCTACAATTAGGTATACATACCAACTGGTATTTACTGGTCACTGCACCCTCGAGCTATCTTATCTCCAGTCTATATCTACTTGCACTGAAGTGTTATCGGAGATCACGTACAATAATAAATGTACACTATGCTGTTTTTCAGGACTAATGGGGAACCTTTCGCATTTCTTTTATATTGACTTATGATCGTCATTAACTGTCACCATGATGTTCATTATCATCTTCTTCATAATTTCGGCATATGGACATAGGTATATTATTAGATGAGTCTCCCCAAGAATTGCCGTAACCCATTGTACTTTATTTTTTAATCTACCTATACCCTCTGGACAGCGCCGAGGTTGTTGTTTGGTATAATACTCAAAATAAAAATTTTGACTCTCCCTTAGTTCTTATTTATTTTTAGCTAAGACACAAGTCATATGTAATGTATTATGGTCCCCGAAGAGGTAGGCAGAGGACTGTAGTACGCATCCACGTTTCAGCAGACATGTATACGCCCCACTTCGGAAAAAATGGTGAGCCTATTGCCTTGAATCGGCATAAATCCAGACTCCAAGCCACTCACTACTAGAAATTCCAAGATAGGACAATCCACCACTAGAAATATCAAGATAGAAAAAACACAAGTCGTGAACATTATAAATTTACATAAACTACTACACTTCTGCAAATCCGCCTTAAATCCGTTTTTTATCTTCTATGCCGACAAAAGTTGGAATCTCGACATTTGCGCGCTACACGCATTAATATTTCATTCTGAAACTGCAAATGTCGTATCACAAAGGGAATAAAATCCCTGAACTTTCTGGTGAATTACTATTTTAGTATTATGAATGATTTCAGATTTTAATAAGACACTTTTAAATTTGCATACATAGGTCGGTAAAAGAAATGAATTATCACAGATTTAATGTTAGCATAAAAAATAACCAAACTAGGATAAAAAGTCCATAAAAGTTGCAGTGTTCATCTGTTTGTCGAATTGTAAAATCGCCACAAGTCAAATAATATTGTCGGAGATTATTAATGGGTTAAATGTTTTTGACAGACAACTCTGACAGCGCTCTTGGCATTTCTGGAATGGAGTGTAATCCATGGTTCACAAACGTAAAACGTAATACTTAAATACATATAATTACTGGACATAATTGATATATCTTTGAACTAAACGATAATAATTTATATATTCATTACTTGGAAAGATTTGGATATTATCCGATTTCGCACAGTAGAGCTTTTGCTTTTAAAATTTACATTTGGCAGTTAAGATATCCTTTTAATTGTAGCAATATTTCGTTATTTATAATTACGGTCAAACTATAACATATCCATTTCTAAGTGATGCAGTAAAAATTTACACAAGATACTTGACCTCGTCTAATGACTCGTAAAACGGACTATGACCAAATTCATACTGCTCGGATTCAATCAGTTGAATAGTTTCAATGTTCACTGCCTACATTAAGATTCTAATTAGCTGAACGGTCCTATTTTATAGTGGTTTCATCAAAACACACGAATCTACCAAGTCTGATATTGCAATAAATAGGAAGGCATGAGAATCACTTTAGTATTTTACATTACATACTAAGTTAAATGTCGACCATATAATAAAAGTCAGCTATGGACCGTAATTTAATTAATGTGCGGATTGAAGCATCAATATCCTTAAAAAGATTATAGCGTCTAATCAAAAGTCCCCTCAAACTTTATATTTAATACCATCAGATATTCGCTACCATATTCCTATAACCGCCGAATGATTAAAGTATATCTAATTAACTCAGCGCGACATGGTTAATTATGTATTTTCAGTAAACGACATTAAAAAAATCAAAGTGATGTCATCAAAAGGATAAGGGTTTTTTCTTACAGTTGGAACGCTTACAAAGAATATTTATTTCTGTTGCTCGTGAAACATTAACTCCATTTGAACCTAAAGCCTTGGCTCGGTGCCTAGCTAAACTCGTTTGACTATGCTTAATGGCGGTAACTTTAGCTGAAGTGTGTTTATAAAGAAAATGCATCTCAATTTTATAAATATGTCTCTTTTGAAAAGTACAATACATTGTAACTTATTTTTATTCGCAGAATGGATTGCAGAAGTCGGGAAGCGTTAAAGTAAATATTATTTTCCGAGTAAATACGTACATACCTTCATGCCAAGTCCTTTACGGGGTAGGCAGAAAGCTCCGAGTTCCATATAAGTCTATCCTTACAGTTTCCTATATATGTACTTCTAACATGTCTATCACGTAAGAAACACAAAAGAAAAATGATGAAGTAATCGGCTCTAAATCCCAGGAAACCCCCAAACGGGCGCTGTCTGAAGCACGTATGTTCCCCGTAATTAATGTCTGGAACTGCTCACGAAATGCTAGGGGTGATATAAATGCCTTCGGCTCTTTTAATTCCACCTGTTCCGAAGTAAAGCCATCCATTTCCCGAGTCAATTTCTTCAGGATAGAGCCGTAAAACAAACTTGTTTGATAACTTTGTAAATATCTTCGAAATTTATTGTCCCATTCGTTATAGAGGGCGTTGTCGGCCAAAGGTTACTGACCTACTTTTATATATCTACCCACACGAAATTACTAAAAAAATCTCTGTGTGTACATTAACACTACCGCCGGATATAAAACCGAATAATTTCTTTTATTAAGTTGAAAATTATAAGTTTGATACATTTTACTTTTTTTTACCTGGATAATTTCGCTTAATCATAGCATCATAAGAAAAATAGTAACTGTCAATTTAATTAAGCATCAATTTGAAAGTGGTAATCTATTAGAAACTTTTATATACACTCGTTCATATATCACTCACACTTTTATTATATGTACTATTGAATAAAATCGCGATAAAGAGAACGTAATAAGTATTATGGCTGTAAATTCAACGGAAACAGACATTAAGTTTGGAACTGATTTGTTTATAAATACGTATAATTTCCCATCATAAGCATCAAGGTTTATTGCCTAAATTACAACCGACTATTTAGGTTCTACAAAACCGAGATACACGTTTAAGATTAATGAAACGCTGGAATCATTTGCGAAACAATTCATCATTGTCATTAAACATGTCTTGGACGATAAATTTTGAGTATGGATTACCCGGAGTTTTCACAGGGAATAAATCCCTTTGGGTTAACGAAGGTGCTTCCACTTTATATCGCGCTTTAGACCTTTTGCGAGCCGGATGAACTTTGCAACTTTGTATTTTTCATTTTCCCCCGTAATGTCTCAGCCGAAGACTTGTTCATACATTTCCGCGTCATGTCCGTCGGGATCCGGACTTGGCCCGTTACGGACGCTATCAATCATTTTAATCTGTGCTGCGGATTTTCAGGAAAGTGAAATGTTCTAGTTTTCCGTTTTGAAGCTGCGTTTTATCTTTTAATTTTGATGTTGTCTTGTTAGACTTGTTTTGGATATTTTTTTACTGGTTAAAAGCTGATGATGTTTTACCCAAGTGTGAAGAAGGGTTTTACTCATTTTACTTTATACTGTGGGAAGGTCCGAGCAAATATTTTCTTTAAGTAAAATACTTAGACCAGACAGAGGAATTGGTTGGGCTGTTGAAACCAACTGATTTGACATTTGTACTGGTATTACTGCCAAATTGTAGTTACCCGTTTAACCCGTTATATGTAGATCTAAACGAGCATTCGCGAAAAAACTTAATTTTGTAAAAGGTGAATGAGTTACAAAGAGTGGTTGATGAAAATCTGTGAAATTAATGTCAATATTATTCAATCTTTTTTCCTCTTATAAACTGGTAAATCAATAAATCCCCAAAACATGTAGAGAGACCCTTATTATTATTATATCAGAAAAACATTTCTAAGGACATTAGCTCTGCACCTAAAACTATCAATCTTGGCTTTATCAACTGGAGGTTTTAGCGAAAACGTGAAAAAGCCTCAGCTAACGCAGGAAGCGAAGAAGCGAAAGCTTTTTATTTCCCCCGAAAAGCAATCCGTGATTATGATAAATTGTGCCATATGTGGTTTTTGTACCAAAATCTAATCAAACACACTTTACGCTGATTTAAGCCTTGCTGTAAAGGCAATAAGAATGAAAATACGCTGTTGATAATGACTTCACGTGTTTTATGTGTAAATATAAAGTCGTGATTGTTGTTTGTAACGGGTCGAGCTTAGAAAAAAGTCAATTTCTTTGAAGGAGTAATGTTTCGAATCCATTGTAAAGTTTTATCAAAAAAAAATGTACAATCCACGTTCAATCTACTATGATATTAATCTATTATTTAACTTATGTTTTAAAGTACGATATTATTGTATTATTTGTATATTTGTTATATATAAAATATTCAATACTATTAGTAGATACTTCACAAGGATTAATATTATCACCGTATTTTCATACATTAATGGATTCTTTAAGAAATGTTTAGGTAACTGGTGAATTTTGAAATGTTATTGTAAAAATTTCAAAAATTACTAATAACGGTTTCTATTTTTAAAATATCATAGAATGAAATGTTTCAAAACATTTTTCGCAAGAAAGGTACATGCGGAGGAATAAATTTACTTCCGCGTGCAACTTGCAGCTCCATTAAGCTCGCTGGGAATTTAGAATGCATAAAATAAATTCCGAGACACAACTTCGACTGAACAAGAGAAATTTAATGGCTATGCCTACGTTTTTGTTTAGATGAAAATAAATTTTGGTCTAGAAACAAGGTAATGTGTAATTCGGGTCTTAAATGAGGTGTCGTATTTCCTCAATCGGTGGTAAAAATCTCTAATAGAATCTTCCAAGTTTTCAAAGGTGTATGTGTTTTTAAGACTATATCATATCAATTATTACAATTGCTGTGACATTAAATGTACATTTACCTAATACTATTGTAATATATCAACAATGAAGGTCATTACGAATCGTATATCAGAGAAAGTCGGTTGTCAGAAAAAATAATCGAACTAAAGATGGTGCACCTTGCGAGTATAAGTCAAAGAATTTATAAGTAACATATATAATTTCTTTTATTAACAGATTTGTGCAACGCGGCCACTAAAATCCAGGCCTCGTTCCGCGGCCACCAGGCTCGTAAGCAGACTCAGGCGGAGAGAGACAAAGAACAGCAGGACAAGGTGAGACAATATTCTCTATCTAAAGTTGGTTATTACAATATAAAGTCCAAATTGAACTGAATTTTGGTCGTACCTGATTGGTCTGTAAGACAAATGTTGATAATATAATCGATTAAAGTGACACAGCTCTTGTGATAATAGGAAAAATATTTTCTTATGAACTTTTGTCCAGGACGACATCTTAAGAATTAAAAAAAAGAGAATGTAGGACCAATGTAAGAGTTGTATTCAATATATTTTCTGCGAGCTGACCTAAAGATCGCAGGTGCGTTCTGCTTCCTACGTATGTACGAGTATGTATGCATGGATAATGGTCCGCTAAAAATAGTGTATCATGTAGAAGCTTTTTTAATATTTTGTCGCGACATGTCACAAAGTAGTTGATAAGATAGCTAACAGGTTTTTTTAGTAGATATCAGAAAATTTACTGAAAATTCTCATGTATTACAGGATATTAATAAACCTATCCTAGTCATTATCTTAAAATCCATGAAGTTAGAGCGGTGTTTTTTTATTTCGTAATTTACAATATGATAGGAAGTCTGTGATATTTTTACTGCATCTCGAAAATATGAGGAAGGAAATCTACTTTAAGTGAAATTGTTGATCAATCTAATGCTCCTATAAAGCAAATGTAAAGATGGATTTTTTCCCCGAATCTGACTAAAAGCTGGTAGATATGACTCTTCTTCAATTTATGTTCCAAAGGTTATTTTCAATGAAGATGAGCTCGTAGTATTGTTATCTCCTTTGTATATTATTTATTAAGACAGCATCTGCAATATGCTAATCCACTGGCATCTCGATAAAACTCAGAAAGAAAAGGCATTCCTTCGGGAAGGAACCCCGGCACAATTTACTGAGATACTTAAAGTGGGTCAGAGTAATAGGAAAGTTTTACCGAGCCTTAATTCTAACCGCGCAGGGAATACAAGTTATCCACTACATTTGTTGCAAACTAAAGAGACAGTTGTGTTCGAAAATAACAACAGACATTATACATGTGACATAATGAAGTACAATATTCAAGAAATTTCTAAATATTTTATAGTTATAACGTTATGAACACTATTTTTTACTAGGACTTTTTATGTAAGACTTGTTCACGTGCAAACCTTATTTCGAAGCATTTATCTTGGTAAACAGAATACACATATGAAAATAAAATCCTCACTTTCCTTAAACAATCGGGTTACACGGCAACTGTAAACAAAGGCTGTAGATACAAGCAACCTTAACCAAATTGACGAAACCTGAGTCTTTAGACTCAAGGCCTTCAAACCCAAATAAAAACCTTATTTAGTTTTTCGGAGTTAATTTAATAAGGTATTATAAACAGTCTGTGCTCTTTCCAAAAGTTCAAGTCTTCTTGAAACCGAAAGATATTAGAGTGGTCTTGACGTGAAAATATAAACGGAGGCAGTTATACGAAACTTAAAATTTTTAACTTAACTTTTAACTTGAACTTAACTTCCCTTTTGCCACCGGACATTTAGACGTACAACAGTCTACCATCCGCATTTGGTACACACTCCTATAAGCAGGACAAAGCGATTCGTTAAATCATTTTTTCAAGACAAGATTGTATAGGCACATTCTAGGTGAGCGTGCTAAATCCTAGTCTATATCTCGTTTCACATCAGATGAGATTGGAGTCAAACGCGAGCCTATTTCTATATACAAAAGAACTTGACAGTGATTTTGCATGGATGGTTTAAAAGTCTATGAATTAAATATAAACTCTGAAACGTCAGAGGAACGATGTTCGTAAGACTGACGGAATGTACAAATCTATAGCTGTGAAGCTTTTAGAAATAGACAACGTGATAAGGAAGGTCTATTTGTATTGACCAGAATCCTATGTTGTTCCCTATTTTTTGAAAATTATCGAAGAAGCAAATTTACTTACGCTTGAAAGTCAACTTTATTGTAGACAATCAATATTCCTTGAACGTCATATTTATGAGTTCATAGTCGTCGCCCGTGTACATTTAAAAGTACTGAAACGTAACATCAACTCCGATATAGGCAAAAATATTGTAATCGCAAAGGGGTACGTACTTACAGAGAAAAGTAAAATGAAAAAGAGAAGAAATACAAAAGAAAGTATACATCGCAACGGTACATTGAGCACGGAACTGGAAGTCGATTTCTTTGCGTTCTATACAGAGCTGTAGGTACTCGCTTTATTAGGGCGTGAAGGTTATTTATATGTAGAGTAGCAGAGGTAGGAGCGAAAGCAGAGATCGTGTCAATAGTTCCGTTTTCATATTTAGTTAATATTCACACCCTCTAGGAATTTATTTATTGATTCTTTGTCGTAACACCTACTCGTAAATCTAGGTAAGTTGTACAGAAGGTGGACTTAATGCCTAGTGGCATTCTCTATCATCCAACCTTTGGTGATAATAAAAATTATTAAATGAAAATGACGAATTGCTGTGTGAGATTTTATTTTATGAACGAAAACCTGGTTCTTCAATCTATGGCATATACTAACATAGCGAGGTAGGTACATTGTGTGTAACAAAAATTGATTTATAAATATCTCAGTTCTATATTTCTTAATTTAATGTTATGTATAAAATGTACCTAAGATCATAAAATCGGAAGTGATTTCGTATGTGAAGTATATATCCGTGTTGTCCAATTACGGAAGTATTTCACATTTTGTACAATTTATGCGGTTTGACCGTGTATTTCGGGAGGCAATATTTCTCGAGCCAATTTCGTGCTGAAGTAATGCGTGCTATGTAACCGCTGCCGATGAAATATGTTAATGATGATTGAACATTGTTCTACCGATAATTATTGTTTTCATTGCGCTCCTTAAATTCATAACCAATTCGTCTTCGTTAAGAAAGAGGTTTGACTTCAAGAAGAGTCTTATAATTTTTTTACGATGGGATATATATCTGCGACTATCCTGTTAAATTTTAACCATACGAGTATCTAAATGACTTATCTTGAACTCCTGGTATATACTCGTATTAACGCATAGTATTTCTTTAACATTATGTATTGTATATTTACATATATTCAGGTACTTATTGTTATACAAAGTTATATAGCTCAATTATCCACTTGCTGATATTTCACCGCTAAAAGGTTACACACATTACTGTTTCACATCAAAGCTAAATGTAGAGTATCTCAATATAATTGCCGAGTCAGTCCGTCCAACGTAGCTTTGTGTAATGGCTCCGAAATGGCACTGAACATAAACGCTTTGCTAAATGTATGAAAATTAGGAACGACTAAAGAATCTAACATAACGCCTCAACTTCCCCGAAAGAGTAGGTTGAGCAGTATAGTACTTCCATTTTTTCCTGTTATGTTATATGTTCTGTGGAATCGGCAATGAGGCTATTCCCCGAGATTCCATTCGTGAGAAAAATCTCAAAATGTTATTTATATTAGTTTTTATTAAAGTACATTCTCGCAAGGTCATTTATTGTTATAATCCTGTATGAAGTAGAAGGACATAAACGATGTTACATATCATAGGAATTCATCAATTCCTATAATAGAATGAGGAATGGAACCTTTTCCTCGAAATACATTTGGGATTTTATCAATTGCCACATTTGATTCTCCTACAACCAAAGGATTTCTACACTTTACGGAAGAACACTTGAATTATGCGCAACTAATTGTTCTGATAAGATTGACAAGCATGACACGAATTCTGAAATTCGGACAGCACAGAGCCCTATGGACAAAGCCTGACAATTATTAATGTAATATAATAAATAACATCTATATAATGCTAAAATGAAGTAGGTAGGTGGAGTGAATATATATGCAACGTGGCTGGCGGTGGTTGCATGCTGAAGGTCGAGCTCAGTGGCGTGCCATTGGAAAGGCAGTGGATGGGAGTATGTCCAGCAGTGGATGGGAGTAGGCTGATGATGATGATGATGATGAATGCTAAAATGGCAAGAAAAAGCAAGATAGTCTTATGAGAGACACCAGACTGTCAGACCTGTAAAGACCGAAGGTTATTTAGCTTGACAGATTGTCTTTAAAATCACCTAATTTTCAGAGCTATCTATGGAGCGTTGTGTAGACCCTGAAACGGTCACAGGTCACACCTGCTCGAGTACTATAATAGCAAGGAGTTAGATTTGAAATTACGTAAATAAATCCGTAAATCGAGAGGTGGAATTAACTTTGGGATCTAATAACCGGCATCTGGACCTAATATTAAATTTCCTTGGAACATGAACAGGTAATATGAAACTTAATAAATAAGACGGAAAAAATACGGGGATAGTATTTTTTTGAGCTTCAGTCCTACATTTCTCGAAGGGATAGGAAAACGAGTGTAGTACACTCGTATGATTGACCTGTTATGGTTAAGTCCTATCATAGAATAGGTGATGAGTCTACTAATGGGCATAAATCAAGACTCTAAGCGACTAGTAAAAGTTCCACGTTAAAGAAACCCGATAGTATCCAGTCCGAGAATCAAACTCAGGACCTGTCGGTCAGCAATTGGGCGTGTAATCAACGAAAATATAGACATGGAAGTTGGACTCTTCCGTGTGGCTTACCGCGAAAGTACTACTGTTGAATAAATTTCCTGAAAATTTGCGAGATTTGCGAAAATTTCCTGAAAATTTTTCTATGCGGTCTCAGAAACTATGTAAACAATGTAAATTTCAAATTAATGGAACGCATTTCAGACGTTTCGAATTTAGGCATGTTTATATTTAAATGTCATATGATATATCCATGCCGGTAAATATCTTGAGAAAAACCTAACACCTGAGAATTCCGCATAATGTTTTGGAAGATCTATTTATTTTTACAATATACGCTTTGTCAGCATGACTGAGTATGGTCCTTCTCATATTGAGAAGCAACCTGTACCGAACAAACCAGCGATAAATAATTTGAAAGGAATGTCTATAATAGTGCCTACCTACACACGTTAGGGAAACTATGAGTTGTACATACTTTTCTTTATTACAATACATTATTGCCTAAACAAAATATGGTTACTGCTACTCCTAAGACTGTATTCAAATTCATGCATTCTTAAAATCAACACATGTTTCTCACTATTACAGATTAGTGTGTGTTATTAACACATCCTTTAAGAGCAAAAATACATAATAACACAAACACCACTTAGCCTAAAAGCACTTACAATTTTAGAAGGAATAAATAGGAATTCAATCGCTTAAAGAAACAATATATCTTTTACCCCTCAACTTAGGTACATGTTTCACTACAGGCGAGTGTAAGATCGAGACATTACGACTGAACGTATAAATATATTAATACAATAATTAGTCATTCTATTTAATACTCGTATCTAATAAAAACGTAACTGGTCAAACGTCAGAGTTTATTACACTCCTCTGCCTATTCTTTAGTAATTACAGGCATGATGTTATGATTTTTAATACTCGCTTCTGACCTTTGAGTCACTATTTGTTCTGGTTTTCACGGATTCATTTAAAAACAATTTATATTTATTAGACGAACTTGATATATAATATTAGCTCGTAGGAAATGTCAAGCGCTTTCTTTATTTAATGACCAGTTTGTATATTTTGCTCAGATGTGATCAGTCAGTTATTTATTTTGTAAAAAAATGTTCTTATATTTAATTATTGTAGCGTTATTGATATTTCAGTCACTAACCAAACGATAATTGGAACTGATATAATTTTTAATGATGTTTCTATATAATTATTGTGGGCTATTAAATATATTTGGGAAACCAGAATGATTATAATGAAACTCATTTAACAAATTATTAATTGTTTTGCGTTTGTGTAATTGGAAACGAATACGTACGTCGTTAGCAGGCTTGTAGAGAAAAGTTATTTCCATATCACAACTCATATTTGAAACATTATTATACGGTATAAAACGTACAAATATTTTTAAATGAAAGTAAAACTTTAAATTAATGGTTTTGTAACAGTTTTAATATAGACTTACATTTAAGAAACATAATATTTATTTGCATTCAGAATTCTGTAAAATCATACATGTTGTTGTCCATTTCAAATTTCTAATTCATATTGGGCGAATCGATAGACAAGATTGGTTATACATTCAAAGATATTCATATGTCAGCTAAGTAACTGAGTATCTTTGCTAAAGTGGTTGCCAGCACAAACGCTCACACTGAAACTAGGACCTAAATCAATTTGTCAGCTGTTATCTCTAGTGCCTTTTCCGAAGGCTGTATTTGTATCGGTATCGAGTAATAAATTTCAAGGTTTTATGGGTCCAAATTGATCTTACCAAAACCGAGCACTTCTATTAATAAATCTTTTAAGGCGAAGGACAGAGGTCTTTTTATGTTGAAAGCAAAAAAATCTCTTTTTATGTTTTATATAAGTTTATGTTCGAATTGCGTCTTACGAAATACTTTTTGTTAACAGGACGATATTGAGAAGATTGATCTGACCGATCCAGATCTGAACAAGGCAGCGACCAAGATTCAGGCCTCGTTCCGCGGGCACAAGGTGCGCAAGGACACCACCAACTAGGGTGGCAACGCGTTCACACAGGATAGTCCTACGCTTTATATGAACGTTGCAAAACCTAAATGCTTTTACGTAATACTAGTCCTTAATAAATTAAAAGAAGAACTGTTTTAATAAGATATTTTAGACATATTTTTATTTATTTTTCCATTCGGTAACAATTTTAAATAACTGTGTGGCACAAATCATTTTACAAATACATGTGTGTTTTAAGTTGTATGAATTAACAATATAATTTAAGTTTGAGTGTAATCTAGATATTATTATTTGTTAAACATATGTTTATTGTATTTATACATATATATGTTTATTTTTCTAATACACATCTTTAATATTGTTTATTAACGTACATATAAAGCGGGGTCAACATGCATCATTTATTAGAAAAACGGAGAAATTATGACAGTTATGTCAATTCCTTGCTACATAACCCAGTTATTAAAAGTCAATTTATCTTACTCTAATTCAACAGTACTGGATTGACGTGTATCATGAATACCACTCTAGGAACTATTCCAAAACAATTATGATAATATACATATATGATATAAAAGACATAATATGTAGGTATCTATCCCAATTTTTTCTAACTTCATTTTTGGTCACACTATTTCGCGATATAATAAACGATGTTTATCTTTTAATTAGCATTTCAATTTCCGAAAATTCTCTTTCAAATTTGTTGAAAATGAAAAATTTTATTTAATAATAATGTAGCGTTAAGATTATTATATAAATTTAGAAGTCATAGCTAAATAACCGCTTCATTTAAATATTGCATGAATTTTAAAGCAACTTTTAGAAACTAAAATGAAAAATTCATTCAGCTGATTTTCAAATTGTTCGTATAATATTTGTTACAATTTTACTATGTTCGTTTACTTTGCCATGTTATTCATACACAATTTTCTGGAATAACCTGTAAATTTTGCTGATAAATTGAAGGGTGTGTATTAAATTAAATATTTAATAGTCACCTGTACGAAAATTTGTTTCATTTCCTTACCCTTTCCGCGCTTACTAACTAATCTAATATACTATTTGGCTTTTAGGTATTCTAGTCATTTATTTCTAGAACACTGGAAATTACTAAATCACATTTATTAGGCACTTTGGGTCTACAATCTTGATAGGGTTAGATTTAGAGCTTTCTATTTAGGCCCATTTGTACTCGTATATTCTCCCATTTGCTTAGACAATCTAGTCATTCTGTCCATTGAAAATATCAAACTCGATTGTTGTTCGTTGGTTATAATAGCAGGGTGTATTTTTCGATGGTTGCAGTCTAGTCTATACAATAGTAATAAATAACGTCACAACGAATATACGAACGAATATATTTATCATTCGTAGTAGTAGTATTAGGCAGTAGAGAAACGAGTTCCGAAAATCTCCAATCTTATAGACCTGCCGTACTTCATCAACATTCATAATTCTTCTAAAGCATACATATCGGCTTTAAACAAGTCTGCCTCCCTCATTAGCCAGTATTAGGATTATAGAATTAATATAATTGTACTATATATTTGTCTTCGTAAAACCGTCAGTAATTTTGCACAACAATAACCCATCAGTATATCCGTTTAAAGTTATAACTATGGATATGTAACATTTCAATCTAAAAATACTTAAACCTTTTAAATACCCATGTTTCATTCGACTCCAAAATTAAACAACCTAAAACTCCTTTAAATAACCTTATGAATTAATAATTGGGGTCTCTGACGTAGCTCTATCGGTCAGGAAACATCTGACCCGCATCAAACTTGTCCTTTCGAATTATACCCTCGTTGTTGTTTGACAAGCCGAAAGATTAGCCGAACTGAAGGGATTATGATTTAATTTAATCCTTTCAAGTCAAAAATGTAAATCGTTAAAAAATGGTGAAGGTCTATTTTGTATTCATACATAAAGTAGGTATTCTTTTCTTCCTAAGTAGTGTAGATATTTAGAGGTATAAAATGGACATTTATTTTCACATTATAAACCATCTTATTGCTATCGGTTCTTAACAGATGTGACCTGCCCACTGCCACTTCACTCTTAAACTTAAAAGCACCTAAAAGCTGAATATA
>DWEC01000225.1:0-19341 GCA_018245735.1 Microceris miodesmiata
ACTGCCCGTCGGCGGCCAGAGCATTTAGCCATGCCTATTTAGGCTGCGCTATACCGCAATCAGCCGGTCGTCAGAGATGGTGATTGGAACCCCTTACACCCTTACTTATATACTTATTACCTTTATAACATTCCTAAATCTAAATGGTATATGGTTTGAAGGAAAATTTCAAATCTTTAGTCTCGCTTTCTTTGAAACGATTTAATTCATTTAATAAACTGAATATAGCCACACATCCCATAAATATTCACACACATGGTAATAGAGCTTAGGTTTATGGCCGCTATTTGTATTGTTAATCGAAGGGTATTCCAGTAGTAGCCAGACGGTACGAAATCGAGCCGCGTCGGGTCTAATGTACCTCGTGTCGGGGTATTTGCGTGTGTACATCTGTTTAAGAAGCGTTTAACCTGTCGTTACAGTAAACGTTTGCACGGAAATAGTTTTCAGTTACTGTAATGCTCAATTTATAGAACTTTTTCTCGGTTAATTTTTGATTAATTACTACA
The DNA here is from genome assembly GCA_018245735.1 of Microceris miodesmiata. Taxonomy (NCBI): domain Eukaryota; kingdom Metazoa; phylum Arthropoda; class Insecta; order Lepidoptera; family Hesperiidae; genus Microceris; species Microceris miodesmiata. The sequence goes on from DWEC01000225.1 coordinate 510, forward strand.
ATTGTCTATTTGGTCTTATTGGAGTGTGATTGGATTTGTTTCAAAAGTTTTCTTTGTTCGTTGCTTTCTTGTACGTTGTTTTAATACTGAGGTAACACTTTCATTAGTATTTTGAAGTCAACAATCCAACGGAAACGATGTCATAGTGGTGGCAATTAAAACACGTCTGCCATGCAGAAGTCCATTCAAACCCTCTTGTAAACACTGAACTTCTTGGAGTCGTACTTGTTCGGTTTCACATAATGCCCCAATATAGGGCATCCATCTTGTGAACGTTGACAAATATTGCTGTTACGATATTGTAATGTGAACTTCTAGCAGCTACGTTCCAAAGCTAGAATGATTATGGTAATAACATTGCTTGAATCTATTTTCTATCTAATCTATTTTCATATTCCAGATAAAAAAACCAAACATCCATCTATATTATGTAAATTTTAAAAGATATTCATATCCCATTAAATTCTTACCGATCTGTTACGACAATTTTAGTTTAATTTTGGAAATGCTCTTTCACTATAATTTGTTTTCTAATTTATTAATTAACACAGTAATGATGATTACAATACATATCAGGTTTTTAGTTTTAATTATCCCAGTAATAGTGTTACAATTGTACTAAAAATGACACCGGGTCAACAAACTGGTTATCTTCTTGCCCGTATACCACGTGCTAATAATTCCTTTTCGTGTAACAAAGATGGCCGCTACTCATAATTTTTAACACGAAACTAAACTGTACTCGGGAGCAACAAGACAATTACAGACCTGTTTTGTCATATCAATGAAAGAAAGCCGTATAATAATATCGAGTTGCGAATTTAGGGCACAAAGCTTCCGTGGCATACAGCCTCATAATTCGAAACGAGCAACTTGCGTGGCTAACAAGCGTATATTGTGACAACGAGCCGACCCGCTAACGGGGTAGATAAATGCTAAGGGATGGAACGAGGCCCACGGCATTTCTCTTTCCTTGCTCGTTATTGCAATAGATAGGAGTTTTTATTTCGGAATTTAGTATCAGACCGTAAAATAGGACCGGAAGAGTCAGTTATAAATTATTTTAAAGTATTTAATTCAATTAAGTATACCCTTGTATCCCTTGTATTCCCTTATGTATGTGTTATAGAAGAATAAGCAATTAAAAATAAAAAAATATGTCTTCTGGTATTATTACGCAGGACGTTTCAAAAGCACCTTAAGCTCGACCTGCATTTTCATAAATTGGATGAAAATCGAAAACTCTAAACGCTGGAAGGTATTTCCAACAGAAGCGCTAACGTGGGTTGTGGTAATAGTTTTCTGGCTGGAAAATTTGCAAAATTTCACTTTCTACCCCATTAGGTTTTAAACACCAACTGCATTAGCTTTATTTAAGTGGTTGATTGGTCATAACAATTACAACTTGTTAGACTAAAGGATCTGAGTTGTGATCTGATTTTATATCGAACTTATTTTTTATACTAATTTTTCATTTAAAATACGACCAAAAATGGAATAGGGCGGGAGCATGATACCATAAACAATTCAATTTTCAAAAAGTGTCACTTCTACCGTGTCGCAAAGCTCTCTTTGGACGTTGAGGTTTAATAGTCACTCCTTTAAAAAACTTTTTACCCTAAAGGGCGACAAGCTTTATTACGTAATTTTTCTAAAGCTACATAAAAATGCATCTGAGCTAGTCAACAAAGTGCACCCAAGTGCAATCTAAGAGCTCACCCCAACTTGTATGTAAATTAACTAACTTAAGCCCCGGTTAAACTTTGGCAAGTAAAACCAACGCCGGATAGTTGCTTTCAAATTAAAGTTGCCGCTGTCCGCAAATGATTGATGACTCGTTCCTCGTTCGTTAATATGTACCTACTACACGGTTAGATTTTATTTATGCGCGTGTGTAACTCTTTTATTTAAGTACTTATGATCTCTAGATATTTTGTCGAATGATATAGGTACAACTTCTACTATGGTTCGTAACTCTACATGCGTAAGTGGCGTCACCTGGGGAGGCCTGAGGCTTGCTGTTTGAATTTACTGTACCACCGATGTATTCGTGCATTTCGTAGTGAGATTACGTTCATTTTCATATTTGACCGGTGTTCAACAATGGAATTATAAATGGGGTGATGATGATGAATAACTGGAAGTGTCTATTTTAAATAGAAATAGTAAGAAAAAAGTTTATTATCTTAAATATATTTTAATATATAAATGACCTTTACGGTGCGTGTAAAGGATTGTTGGGGTCCTTTTTTCCTTACTTTTCTTTGTAACATAGTTTTATTGGTTTAGGTTTTAACTTAATACTTCGAACATCCAAGATTTGAGTCCATGCATACACCTCTAACTGGAATTTTTAAAATAAACTTTCACATGCTATATCTACTATTAAAGAAAACTACGTGAAGAAATCTATCATTTGGTTTATTCAGACTACATGAACTTTCCCAACCAGCACTTGATGATAATAAAACGTTACAATGAACCAAATCAAATTCCCAAAAGAACGTCTGGAGAATCTACGAACTATCCCACACAAAAACTACCGTCAAGTTTTCCCGCCGAACTCAGCGGAATCAGGGGACGGTTTATAACCGAATAGGTACATTTATCATGTCGCCTTGATTTATATCAATTGTTATCGCACTTCGTTTCGGCGTGTTGAAATTGATTTACGATTCGTTCGACCGTATGAAACGATAGAGTATTGTGCGATTCGCGGCGAACGTATAGTATTTGCAGACTGATTTTTGATAGTGACATTGCATTGAGATATTGACTATGTAAAAAGACTTATGTTGAGAGATCGTGATGTGGTTACTGATCACAGTTTCGGTATGGTCTATTATTACGATTGAGTTAGATGATTAGAAAAAGTGTGACAACACAGTCCAAAGAGGACTGTGTTGTCACACTTTTTCAAATCGAGACTAGTTTTTGGGACATCTTTATTATCCAGACAGTTCATAAAGATCAAAGATCGTATGTTAGTTTGTATAGATTTTTAGAGAAAGACACAAAGCAAACATTTTGATTATCAGTCAAATATTTGTATCTGGGTTCGTATATAGGACCCACAGCTTCTGTCTCATCTGGTTTGGACAATAATTTTGCTTTTGAGCCTTGAACAGTTCTACCAACTTTAATTTCAATATTTTTTAACATGCTGACGCCAATAAGTTGAAGACGATTTCGAGTGCATAGTCCTAAATGAACAGTAGAATTTTTATTTAATGCTTAAATCTAAGGCTTAGGATTGCGAAACTTGTCTGTTATAAGCATGCTTTTTACTACTTAGAAAGAAAGCACTAGTAATCTATGAAAAGTCCAATAACTAAATAAGTACTTAGCATTTGTTGTATTTACAAAATTTGTCAGAAATTTCGTGAGTGCTTATACACATGATTATGAATGTACCGGCTTAACTCACGTACGAGGTCCCGAAGCGTCGGGAGCTCATGAGGAAGGACCTCGTACAGGTCCGAAACTAGTCGGGCCACCCCGAAAAACGTACGTGAGTTAAGTCGATACATTCATAATCATTTGTCAGAAGTCATGTATTCCAAAATTAATGTATCATTTAAATAATCTTTTTATTCTCATGAGCTTTGTTCTTAATTTTTTATGCGTATACATAGGTATACGCATAATAAATTACTTACATAGGTAAATGCAGATATTGGATCAAATTTGAAATGCTATTATAGATTGTTATAATATGCTCTATTTGTACACCTCTTAGTTTTTTTAGGCGTTTGAAGTGTGCCAACATGCATTTGCTTAACGAGGCAGACTATAGCCTAAACCCGTCGAGAGGAGGAGACCCGTGTCTAATAGTGGAATCATAAACGGATTGATGATAGTTGCATGAAATAAGTTTAATTTATCCCTACTTTTAATAATAAAATATCCAAGTTACTACACTACGTACACAGATTAAAAAAAATCTAAAATGTTCTAAACTCGAAGTTTGTTCTAAAATAGAAGATAATGTTAACCTACATATACATATGTATATTTTTATTACATGCACGTCAGCATGAGTACATCAGCGTTAGATTATATTACAAACATGTTAATCTACATTGCAAGCCAAATTGTTAACCTATATTACGTACAATCTACGTATGGCAACATTCGATAATCATATTACCAGGCACACTGGCAACATAACAGTTATACATATTTAGCAATGAATAAAATTTGAATTTCGAATTAACAGTCGCAACGTTAAATGCTGTTTACGTTTTCGCGCGTAATTTTTGCCGCTTCGACGTATTTATAGTAAGGCCGTATAAGCTGACTCGGGTATTCGGGCCATTTTAGTATGATGTATGATGTATTCGTGACTTGGAATAAGGATTATGTACAGCCCATTTTAATATTCTGTGCAAAAAAAAACCGAACGAGCGTATCTATTTCACACTTGGGTTGTGAAAACAAGGTGTAACGGGTGCAACAGAGACTGGTCTGTTGAAACATTAATAATGCTATCATGGCTTACCTTAACTTCAATATTTTAATGACCTACTGCTAGTCACAGAAGGGGTTTAGTAATTATTTTCCAATGCTGTTCTAGTAAGTAGGTATAAGAGATGTATATAGGAAGTAACAGTTTAAGCAATGTCTTTATCGATTTCTGATTCCATTAGAATCATACATAAAGATTTGGTTGAAGTTTACAGTTGTTCGCACGCGTGACGTCTACCTTCCATTCAGCGAGTGACCAAAATATATTTCATATTTCATGTCTGTTTTCAACATTTTTCTTTGCAAACATTCTAAATCTGACTGTTCATATTTCTTTTTAAATTCCTTTTAATTCAATATGCTTCCGAAAGCTTTATGCCTGTTAAGGTAGCAGTGATTGTAATTGAATACTTTATATCCTTTATCAGAAGTATGAGAGGATTATCACTATTACGCCATCAGCCTTTTACAATTAAATAGTCAGGCGGTGTTTTACTTGTTAGCAGTTTGAGTTACATTACATGATACCAATACCGATTCCTAATTGCTATTAAAGCAAATCAAGCAAACCGAGCTACGAACAAACACCGCAAGATAGCAATATACGTAAGGATGAGAGAATTCAAAAACGCCGAAGTATAATATCCGAACTTCACTACTTCCAAACTTTTCCAATCCTCCCAGAAAAGTGACCCAGTTAAAGTTGGTCCCATCCCAACATAGTTCCAACAATATGTAGGCCATGGAGGACCGTCGGAAGAATAGAACGATTATATAACTTATTGTCTTACATACCTTTAACATTTAAGTTTCCTTTTTTCCATTGTTATTGGACACAGGTTTCTTGTAAAAAATGGTAATGTTTTAAGGATGGAGAAAATGTGATTTGATGATATACCAATTTGATATCCAGGTTTCATCTATTTACTACCCGTACGGAAAGCACAAATTTCTCCCACATCTAAAGGAGAAAAGTCTGACTTGCTGACCCATAATAATCCTAATTTGTCTTATACATCTTTCAAGCTTCCAAAGGAGTTCAACAATTGGTACCTCAAGATTGCAGCTATGCCGATATAGTAACATAATATTCCGAAGTACAGAAACGAATTATTATGTACCAGCGCAAAAAGTTACCAAGTGCCGATTGGCCAGGCTTCATTTAAATAAATGTGAATTAATAGATAAATTTAAAAGATACCAACATAACTCTTACTTAGCAGAAGTTAATTCGATAGAATTACAAAAATATTCAAAGATTATTCGTATTTTGCAAGCACCCGATTATATTTTTATCCGTAAGCAGAAAGCCAGCATTAAATATAAAACGGTTTCAGCGAAATGTATTCCAGTGAGTTATTATGAAATAAAATTGGGTACAAAATTTTTCAAAGCATCGGAATGGATTTCCATGAGGACTGTACCTGTGTGAAAATTATACATTATAATTGAATCAGCATTTAATTCATCTTATCGTCTCACTGTCGGTGACAGAGGGGTAAACGAACGACGAAACTTAAAGAAAAAGCTTAGAACCTTAAATTTAGGCGCTTAAAAAACTTTGCTAGTTCTGTTGGGATAGAACAACGGACTTTGGGCCGATACGAGGAAGTTTTTCCTGATACGAAAACCTGATTTTATTATCGATGATCTTCAACCTTTTTGCTATCTAACTATACCTACTAGTCGGGAGAAATTTTGCGTACACGTAATAAATCAGTCGAGAACAGATTGCTCACATTTTACTACCCAATGATGATGAAAGATAGTAGCTATGTATATGATAACAGCTGAATATTTCGCTAGTGTAAGATATTAATAAACTTCTCGTTTCTCTTACAATAAAGGCAAAGTCTAAACCAAATCCTTGGGGATCCACTGAATTGGCAAAGAATACGAAACAATTTCGACCAACCCAACATTTCCAACGGTAAATAGAAGACCAACGATTTGTGTTTCTAAGCGATTTCGGAATTTAGGCGATTTTAAGTCTCCAAGGGAAACTTGTTCCCTCTGCGTGTATGTATTCGTGTTTACTGAGAGCCAAGGTCGTTTTTGCTTCGATAACAAAATGTTTGTTGAAAAGTATTTTATGTCAGCGTATTTACATTGTTTTTCCGTTTTTGTTACTTATACTAATGATTTGGTCAAGCTTCTTCTTTATCCTGATTATTTTTTACCCTGAACGCCAAAAGTTATGAATTGTTCATATTGACATGAGTTACTTGGCTATTGTTGTAAGTGGCTATTGTTGTAATTTGTAGTTGGCTATTGTGGCGAAAATATTTTGGTTGATTCTTTTTAAAGAACAATGGATAAATGAAACGTTTTGTATACAGACAGTTCACGGCTTGGAGTGTGCCATGAATTTTAATTGTCCCTAAAAAAGCATGACTTTACCATAATTAAAATAACACCATAGAAATAGAAATAAAATTTAGAAATACAGTTGGCGATGGCGTTCATTGTGGGAGACCAATGTCCAGCAGTGGACTGAAATATGGCTGATAACGACGATGACGAATAGAACTCAGAATAACGCCGCTGAATCTCCCTCAGTTCATATTATTTATGATGATATCTTTAATACTGCGTAAGGATATGGTCAACTAGCATTTCATTTTCATCAAATTTATCCTTATTACTTAAATACGGTATGAAAGATCAAGTGTTTTTGATTCGAATGAGGACTTTACTAAAATTACAAGACTTTGCTCCAGTTTCTTTTATCGTGGTCTCGTATTTTTATTGGGAAAATATTCATGGGATATAATATGAAAAAAAGTAATATAAATATAAGAGCTATAGCATTGCGACCACTACTTCTTATATAGCCATGAAGTGCTTTTTCTGACCATTAAGTTAAGGATTCTTTTAAAAGCATTCGCTTAAGCAAAGAACCTGAATGCCTTTTTGGTTGAAAGCCTACTCGCAAAGAATTCTTCAGTTCCGGAACCACAACGAATTTCAAAAAAAGAACGAATATTTTTGAAAAGAGAAAGAAACGTTATTAAATGGAGTTGCATATTACTGGAATAAAATAATTTCTGATGTTTGGACGGTTTCATAATAATTGGACGTTTTTGTAAGAATGTTATGAAATAAAATTCTGACGTACATCATGGTACGGCACGGATATTATGCCGAATTCTTAAGACTAGCCTAAATTCGATTTTTTTTACCAGTTTAGTTTTATTTTTAATTAAGAGCGTTGATGGTGGATTAAAAACGATTAAAAAAATATGAACGGTTCCCTTTTTAGACCAAGAGAAACACTAAGAGTGCTAACTTTAAGAAAGGTACGTCTTTTCTTTAATTTCACTTTTATAGAAAAAAAAATGCGATGATTAAACGTAATATGACGCTCTTAATCCCCAAAGAGGTAGGCAGAGAAGTGTAGGACACACCCACGTTTCGCGAATTACGTTTACGTCCCATGGAATAGGTGGTGAGCCTATTGTTATGCTATGAAAATTAATTACTTATTTCTAATGTTTATCTCATTATCTAATGTTTGGTGCATCTTTTAATCCATTCGAGGATTTATTTACAGATATATTACGAATTGATTAAAAATTATCTTTTCACAAACTGATTGCACATATGAAGCGTACTGCTATAATAAAAAATAGACATTAAATTTAATAAGCCCAAAAACCATACCAAGAACAAAATATAAATTAAATACAAAAAGCAGTAAAGACAAATTAAAATAAGAACTGGGAATGCAAACTACGAAACAATCATTATACAATCAGGATCTACTGATATCTCAGATGGGATCTCATACTGGGGTATGATGAGTTGTCAACACACTATATTCTATTTCTAACTACTAACTGTCTATTTCTAACTCTTTCTGTTCTATTGAATACCAATGCACATTAAACAATAACACTATTATCTCATCGGTAAAGAGATATCTTACGTCGTATCGTCCTCTGTATGATCTTGTCTGAGCTCCTCAAGTAATTTTGATATTTGTTTTTTTATAATATGCACACTCTTGCATTTTTACGTTTTCGGATAATGAATAGGTACAATAAAAACTGTTGTTATGAATAATAATACCATAAACGATAAATATTATTTGTAAATATTAACTGAAGCGTACGAAAAATTAAATTTGGCGAAAACATTAACTAATCCGATAGAATTTATAGCATCCGTTGCCATTAGAACGTCTAGTATAGATCGAATATTTTACGTTGTTCGCAAATTGAATCCGTCATTCTTTGAATATGTCTTTAAACTTAAGTTCATCGTAAGATCGACTATCGACACAATATCGCCTTTAACATCTGGCGCCATAATTACATTCCTAATAGCTGTTGGCGGGTTGCTATTGTGATACCCCGTTAATCACTCCCGCGCCCTCTGCCTTCATTAAAATGTAAGTAAGCTCGCTTGATGAGGAATTTTTCTTTAAAGTGCTTTTTGTTCTTTATTATACGTGATTTTTAAGAGATTCTAATTAGTTTTCAAAGCATAGATTGCTTTGTTATTGTAAAGGTACTTATGTCCTGTGCAATGAAAAGTCCTTTGGGCAGTGAAATTTGTTAATTACGTTACTGGTTTGTAAAACAATTTTCATTGGCAAATGTTCAAGACTTGGGAGGTTATTCTTTGATATGACATTAAGGCAATTATCCAATAGAGATTGATGTATTTTTTACTAATGCTCAACATTCAATAGGTAAAATTAATACGCAATGTATTTCACTTCCTAGTGCTAGTTCAAGGAAGTGTAACGTGAAATCTTGATTAGAAAACATTTTTGTATTAGACTAATATATGTTTTGTCGTCTTGTTTCTAACCGCAAAAAGATTGTGATTGTGAGCATAGTGTATTTTGACTTGGAGAATCGTGTTTCATATTTAATATTAAGAACAAAATAATTTCATTTAAGCCAACACGAACGTTCTCGTTTCATTCCACTTATTATCAATGACCTTTTAGTTATAAATTTTACATTTGGTGAAGTAAAAACTAAATAATATTTAGAACGAACACAATATCACGAAACTCGCAAGCCCATATAAATTAAAATTCACGCTAATTCACCAGAGACGTCGGCATCCTTCAATTAAGCGAAAGACACGCGGGCCTGAGCGACAGGTTGACGTAATAAATTTTGGATGTTTACATAAATAAATTGGACGTTTTGGGCCCGGTGTAGCTGTGGACATTTTATTAAAGCTGACGTTGAAAGGGCACTGGCTTTGGATGGTCTGCGTTTTGCCAACGATGTCCGATTCAGCAACAAAAATACGGTCAGGCCTTAGATCGTTAGGGGCTAATTTGTTATACTATACCCATTGCTACCTAAGCATAGATTTAGTGATGTAATGCTCTTTATATTGTACTGATGCTTATCCTTGACCAATACTAATTTCCTGTCTATGGTTTTTTTTATTACTGTAAAGTTCTAAATAAACGGTACAACCACTCAGTCACTCCTAGTAATCAGCATATTGCAGAATCTTCACCGACATTAATCGTACGTAACGTTCATTCATATGCGCCTACGCATCGTTTTACATTTCTTTCAGTAAGCTGGAATGGCATTGCGACATTATATTACCTAGGTTTACTCTAAACTAGGTACCCATATCACGTTAGTAAATTTTCATAAGCGTTACAACAAAACTAGCTCCATTACTATTCATTACCTTTTATGTTGAATTTAAAAAATAATACATATATTTTATGCGAGAGAACAAGCATTTGTGTACATCTGTGTGCATGAGTGTGTTGTTCCAAATTGTATAGGTACATAGATTGCGGTAACATTCTCACTGTGTTACTACGGATTTGCATGACTGGAATGTAAATGTTAATCTCATAAATAACGCTAAGATGAGATGGTTTTAACCGAGAATTCCATATTATAAGCACCACATCGAATGTCGAAAATGCATTTCAGAATGGGAATTCTTGGAAATAAATTCTGTCAGCGAGAAGTAGGTGTGTGAGCAAAAGACATGCGAGATTTTCATACCGTATGTCTGAATCACGGTATGCAATAATGTGACATTTAAATTTACGATCACTTTTGTGGGTATACATAGATTTATATAGATATTTGTTTTATTCAATTTCAAGTATGACCTGAACACATCACAGGAATAAAACTTATTGTATAAATAATAATAACAGCCACCAACGGATCACTTTTTTTAAATAACAATTTGCGAGCTAAAATTCGCTACCAGAAACCCATATCTAGTTGAGAACATACCTTAAGTGTTTAACATAATTTGAACAACTTTATCTCATTAGAAATTAAAACAGAACACAATAACTATTTACGAGAGCCAAGCGTCGATGATGTTGTGAACGAGAGATAAAATTACGTAGCACATCAAACAGCCGTTTTCAGTGCAAATCAAATGTCCCACCTTATTTACAGCAGCGTCGATAACTCGTAACGCCACGGCAGTAAAAACGCTGCTTTACAAGCGTGTCGAGGCTGGTTTATTTTCGTCAGGTTCGTACCAACGCTGCTGTCTTAATGGCCCTCGTGATCTCGAAGTGCCTACCAGTCATTCCGTGATTTTATATTTTTGCAATTGCCAGATATCGCTGTATCAGGTGTGACGTTTTATTATAGATCTAAAGGGACGTATATAACAATATTTGCCACATCGTTTTCGTTAATTCCTTTACTATTGTAATACCTTTACAGTAATAAGACTTAAACGCTATTTCACTAGTTGTATTTTAAGCCAAAATATTAATAATATTAATAAGTTTGTAAAACTCTACAAAAATATTATTTCTCCTATAAACTTAACATAATACAGTTATTTCCTATTTTACTATTCTCTTATTATACGTATAAGGTATTACAAAACGGAAAGTTCGGTTTAACGAAACACGCTTAAAACCTCCATTAATATTCACCGACTCAAATGGTCCCGCTTTCAGTTCAGTAACTATTTCAGTTTCAGTTTCCAGCACATTTGTAATTTTTGTTTTCAACCTGCTTAAGTCTACCTTAGTCTACCTTAAAATATTAGTTTTAAGATGTTGCATTCAGATCTATAATATCACAACTCTGATTAATTGTACTTTATTCGCTTAAGTATTGCTATACCTTTTCAATAATTTCCTATATAATGATGCGCCGTCTTTCTCCAGTTTCAAGCTCTATAGGTCCTTACTTAGACTTACCATCAACGTCCTCATTGTCCAGCATTTGATCCAGCTCGTTATCGTCATAGCTGTGGACCATGGTATTCAGGATTGTCCGCACTTTCTCTTTCTCGATCCGACCTTGCTTGCTTGAGTCGAACATACTGAACGCCCGTCTGAGCACTGTTGAACAAATCATTCATTATTTCATTAGGAACAGGCACAATTAACGTGATAGTATTTGGTCCTATTTTCAGTTAAATACCCGTATCTTATACGTTTCATAAGATACTAAACTTCAAAGCGGTCATAATATGTGAGAATTTGAATTACAATGCTAGTCCAAAAATTTGCCCATTTAAAAATTAGAAAGTTCATCTTAGTTTCAGTTGACACTATGTATGTCAGTAGGAAATTAAAACAGAGATGTTCAAACAACATCACTAATAAGATACGGATGAAAATTGAAATGTTGTGCTTCGTAAAACCAAAGATGATATTAAAATGATTGTGATAATTGTAATAATGATATAATTATATTATTTTAATTTAGCGGTCGGATTCGAAGAGCTGAAGATCGAGCTCAGTCGTGTGCTATTGGGAAGGGCTAGGTCTAGCAGTGGACGGAAATAGGTTGATGACGATGATGAGGATGTGATAATTTCATAGACCTTTAATACTTCTTAGTATTGGACACAACCTTAGTCCAACATTACAATAATACAATAAAAGCTGCATCCCAAACGTTGCCAAGTGAAAAACCGAGCAAAACCAACTTCGAACACTGTTAATGCTTAAGCCGTGTTCATTTAAGTTAAATCCTTTTTGTCAGTTAATTCGCTGGAGTTAGAGGTAAAACTTCTGCGCGCTAAACAGCATTGTTCGGCGAGAACTGAAACAGTTTCAGTTGGTTTAATTCTTCTTTATACCGTAAATACTGGCCAACGAGACCGTTTGGCTTAGTTTTTGTTCACACATTGTTTAAGCTACACATTATTCCTTTTGTTTTGTAAACATTACGTCGGTATTTTATCTCTGTTGCAACTTCTAACGATATATGAAATTGTATCAAAATTCATAGATACCATGAACAATATAAAAAGACAGAAAAAAAATTCTGGCCACTAATTTCTCACGTCTCTGCCGTATTTTTTTGCATTTTTGATAAGTAATGTATGTAAATCTGGCAGAGAATTTTGTTATCGATAATAATGTGATTTACTCTGATCTCGTTCTACTCGTAAGAGTTTTAGCTCGTTTATCTAAAAGCACTTAGATGTGTAGATAAAAATAAAATATAAAGTAAAATGTAGTAGATACTTTTTCGTGCACTGTGGTGTATCGTTTTCCGACGCCTCGTAAAATCAATATAGAAATCCTGAAGCGCGCTTAGTTGCTATTTCATTCGAAACACGTTTTTATTTTATTCATAAATTATTTGTTTTTATACTTTCGTTTGTTAACTTCCATTTCAAATTATGTGCTGAACATGGAAAGATTCAACGTAAAATGAACAACATAAGGTAACAAATAGTTGTAATGGTAAAGAACGGGTCGTTAAATAATCGTTTTATCACAGTTTATTGTTAATATTACGAGAAAAAACAGTATATGAACATTTGCATCTAGTTCCATTTAAGACTAAAGGCTCTTGTGAATTCGTACACATATATGTGGCTATCTTTGAGGATTAAACGGGTAAGACGCGTGTGTGCCCTAATACCAAGAATTAAACTCCCCCCCCCCCCCTCCCTCCAACCCGCCTTTTCACTAGTTCTACGATGTTTAATTCCATGTAGTTTCGGAATCACATATACGTACCTAGCGATTAAATATGATCGCTTTATTCAATATTATCCATATAAGGCCAGCTTGAGAATTATAATATCGCAATATCGTCGTCATCACGAGGATCGGATGCTGTCGTGGAAGTAATATCTAAACGGCGAGTCGTATACTAAAACTCGTATGTTGAAGAGTTTTTAAAATGATTTGCTTTAATATGAACTGTCCTGACGATAAGATGCAGAGTTATAGAAATAAATGAATTAAAAGAGTCGTGTACCTGCAATCGTAGTAGGTGGACATGACATGCATAGTAATAATAACATTAAAAAATTATGATTTCAATTATAACATCTTAATTTAAAAAGTAAATTGTCACTTCAATATTTAAAACATTACATAAATTCCATTACATTATTAAAAATTATATATACAAAAAGTAAAAGCACTTAATATGTATGCAAATAGAGATATATACGTACATAGAGAATTTCTGGGTTGCCATAAACATTAATATATCTAAAATTAGTTCAAATTTAGTGTCCGATGATCCTTAGTTGAATAGCAATAACTCTTCCGGAAGCTTTCAAAATAGCGAGAATATAGAGTATCTATAGAGCAGGAGTTTATGGAAGGCACGTTAATGCTTACATGTTAGTAGGAGGCGTTCTTTATATCGAGGGACTTGTGACGTTTTTCTATTGATATTCGCCCTTTCTATGACAATGACTACACCTTAATGTTAGATTCATTCTCATCAAAAGTAGAAATTGACTTAAACAAAAATTTAAATTTTATTACTTTTATATTGTTTTGAGCAACTAATTAAATTTTACTTTTAATGTGTAACGTTCTTTACATTTTGAAATTATCTATCACCAACTATAAAATTACCATATTATGTTATAAGATAAAATAAACATTCTGAATCCTAAACCCAAAATATAATTTTAAGCCTTCAGCAATATTATATAGTAGGTACTTACTGGTAATCTGCTCGTCGTCGATCTGTGTAGTCTGCGATAACAAAATTCCATTATTATAAAATACTTCTTATACAATTTTTTTTCGGTAATAATTATAACAGGTAGGTCATTACCATAGAGTTTATATTCATAACTATAAGGTGTTATTTTGTAGTACTTAAATTTGCCATTGAATTTAAATTATTGATATTCAAAATTTTGTTTTCTGTAGTTATTATATATAATAATAATTATTAGAAAGGCTTAGATAGCATAATTAATAGAAAGGAAAATTTGAAAAACACTTTTTAATAAGTCTAAATTTTACATTTTACAAACTATATTTACCCATCAAGGTACTGTTTAATTTTACTGCAGTTTAAATTCATTTTATTTCGTATGTTTATAAGTTACATGTAAGCCGTAAAACTAAACAAAAAAAAATTAAACGTACCATTTTGATTATTCTTTTTTAAAAACGAGCAGCACTAAAATGCGCGAGATTGTCAAGGGGTTCGCGCGCGCGTTACCAACTGGACGCAGCGTTCGAAATTTGAACTGCCACGGAATGTTCGGAAAAGCGTATAGAGGTGTATGGATACAATAAACGCCCACTGGAACGCTTTTCGCTGGACGTGTGTACTTGAAAAGGCGGGCTTGAAAACGTTTTGTTTAGAATAGTTATTAAACTACTCCAGTCTTTTGAATTTGTAAAGCATAATTTCTAGATTTCTTATGAACTTAAGAGTAAATCAATTTATTTTCTGTTCTGTTTCGGTGGTAAATATCAAACAACATAATCTTTAAATGACACACTGTATTTTTTTTAATAAATTATGAGTGATTATTATAAAAAGATATTACATTAAAAGAATATTACAGTAATTTGATATTCTAGCATCGCGTTAATCTGCAAAGCCTTGTACGAAACATACATTCGTTTAACACAACACATGAACTCGCATTAACATGAATAAGCACGACCGATTATGTTAAACACGTTTTATGTACAAGCGTGTTGAAGGTTACGAAGGATTAAAATAAAGCTGATTATTACGGTAAAAGCAAAATCGTGTACGCGATTTTCTTTCCGATTATGCGATTCATTCCATTTGAAAGTAATAAATACTGCCAACTTAGTTAATTGAATCGATTTTTTTATGTATTTAAGAAATAAAATACTATAATTATAAAATCAGTATTAATTGTTTAATGGAACTAGCAAGAACAAAATGATGTGTATTGAGACTTTGAAGATAATAAATACTACCAATAAGGACTTTAAGGATCTAAATGTTATTTAATCTATGGTCAGTTACATATTCGATAACTCTTACTTAAGTTGTTAGTTTATGACTCATTTTTAAAATCGCACCGAGTAATATTTAAAGTCATTTATGGCGTCAATCACAGATTCGTGGAAATTGAGACGGTAGCGAATATTTAATAAGAAGATAATATAACGAAAGAATAGTTCTGTCGATAACTTAGATGAAGACTTTTGCTAGTCTCATAAAATATAAAACGCAAGTACACAATGCCCTTAAGCCAATACCCTATAAGGTTTCATGTAATCTCGTTTCATACTTGCAGTTCTCACCTTTCTGTTAAATCGCGAAATTGGATGTACACACCGATCTCATTTATTTATTTTTTTAAACTCCAGACGGTTTTCTATTTGATTATGTACATGTTCGTTTATTTTGAACTTGTATATCCATTGCACATACATATATACATATATGTAGGTATATTAGTTTTTTTTATATAACACCAGTGTACACCTCTTTCCGTTTTTTTTATTGTAACATTTTTATTGTAACATCATCATTTTAATTATCATCAACGTTGTTCGGTAGGGATCGCTCGTTAGAGATAAAAATCCTTTTGAACACATCTCTTTTGCTTCTTAAATTTTATTTTTATCAATCGATCCGTTTATTATTCCACTGTTGGAATATGGCTCTCCTCTCTTATTGAGAAGGTTAAGGCTAAACATATGTGGCCTTATATATTCGTGTAACTATTACAATATTACAAATAATACAAATTATACATGAACAGCTCCCTTTTATGCACTAATTTACTGGGTATTAGAGACCTTTAAATAATTGAATTGTGACGGTAGTCTATCTAGATATTATTAATATTTATTATTATGTCGCCGACTGACTATTCATTGTTTGCTTGACAGATTAGCGGAGAAAAATGTTGGTCCAATACATCATTTAAACAAATTATTAAAGTTAGGAGTATCGAATAATGTGGTACCACGGTGTACTGATCATGTACGTCAGCTGTGATCGATGACATTTATTACAGAGGGAATTTTGGAAGCTTCCACGGCCAGAAAAAATATTTTTTTTCTGTTCTAACTCACAAAAAATGTTAACCAAATGTTGCCATACAAATTAAGAATAAATATAGGATTTTTTTTTGTAGCAACAATTCATTTAATTTCTAACATATCGTTTGACATACACTTGTTAATAATACCGAGTAATATCAATGTAGGTTTGTATATTGTAGCAGCATAAAAATTAAAGAATAGTCCATATGTTAATATGCATTTTTATGACAGTGTTCACAATTTTGCATGTGTTCTAACAATAGCTCCGTTGCATTAAATGGAATATAGTGCGCCGGTAGACGCAAAAATGTAATTCTCTTTATGTATGTACGTCTCTGCAGAGTTCTGTACTCTAAGAGTATTAAATTTTTGCTAGCGTCCCGCAGAATACGCTTAGTGTAGTCGATTATAAAATAATGCTATGTATTTTGTTTATTCTACTTTGAAAAGAAAGATCTTTTCGCTCATTCATAAAAATGACAGAAAAATCTGTCTTAAATATTGGTGTACTAAAGCCTCTATGGATAATTTACACAATAGAAGAATTAAATAAACTTGCACACCGTAAATTTAAATACATTTAAAAGTTACCTGAAAATATCGTCGTTATATAATTATTTACGGATTGGAATAATTATTGATTTAAACAGAAAAAGTTCAAAAGAAGCTCTGTAATATGATATTATATGGTAAAACTCGTAAATGTTTTTCCTTATAGTTGGTTCATGATTTCTTTACTAAATATAATATTTCGCAACAATGGTTGTGGTGGACCTACAACTTATCTAAGCTGTTGTTATTAAAAAAACTCGTATATAAAAGGGTAAGGTAATGTTTGTTTAGTATTTGGAGAATAAATGCGATAGTGCCATGCGGTAGAAATTTGTTTTATCGAGTTTGTACGTCGTACATTGGTATGTAGATTGTTTTGTCACAACATGTTACCTATAAAATTCCCTATACGCGCCATTTCTGCACTTAGATTCGCTGCTAAGCAACTCCCTGAGCAATTCTTGAACTGATGTACTCGTATACCAGTTCTAATGGTACATATGGCAGATAGAGGCAAGTCGGTGATTAGCTCTTCATGGACATCATGGTTATCCTTGATTTAAAAGTATTATTTTAATAATAATATTATCATACTAAATAGTGGTTGGCAACTGTTGGACGCCACGAGCTGAAGATCGAGGTCAGTGGCGTGCTGTTGGAGAGGCCTATGTGCAGCAATGGACGGGAGTAGGCTGATAATGATGATGATGATATTTAGCATATTGTTATTATCTTGTCTGCTCTTATTGCTTTGTGTAAATATAGTACATTTGCTATTTGATGTTTCAGTTCAAATTGCACAATTGGCGACACGATAATTTTAATGAAATAAATCTTTACCTATATGGCTTTTTTATCGTTAATTTATGATAGTAATTTTTGATACCATGTTTGACACCTATTGATGAATACTGATTAGTTAAATTGATTGAAAGATTAGTTAAACTTTCACAAATGCCAAGAATAGTTGTTCGCTCATTTCTTCGAATGACATTTAAATTGTATTAATTTTATTGAGTTTTCAATTACATTGACCGTCAACAAAAACTTCTTTTTTTTCATACATCTGCATAAACGTGATTTACCATTAATCTGCTACATTTTCCGGGCGTGTCTTTTTTGCGTTCACCGTTCTATTTTTAAGCGATAATAATTCTTATTGTGTTTACGACAGAGTGAATTTTTCTGTAAGCGATTTCGATACATCAAAACGTCGGCGCACATTGTTTTATGACTGCGATCCAGAAATAAATGAAATTTCAAATTGAATCACGTATGATTTTTATTTGCAAACGGCTACTAGTAGTTTATAAATCCAGCAGCTTAAAGCCATTCCAATACATTTCATTAAACGGCTATGAGACGGAAAAATCGTTCCGCTATTGCTGTTTTTATTCTTTTGTATACTCACACGCTACTCTTACGGTTACCTGTGTACCTTTCATAATGTTTTTAACATTGTTTGCATTCAATTTCTTTGAAATTCTCCTGCTAGTTATAAAATTTGTCAGCTTGGTGCTTCATTAATAATTTACGATTGGTTAATACGCCCAAGCTTTACAAGTTCTCATTTTT
>DWEC01000226.1:0-19330 GCA_018245735.1 Microceris miodesmiata
CACTTGAACACACTTCTCGTTTAATATTGAGCAGTTAGTTACAAGCCCTCAAAGCAGTGGAATTATAATGGGTCGATTATTATGTTATATAAAAAAAATTAATTTAGTTCAAAATAAATCTGGAAACTTAAGATGGCATAAACACAATATCCAAAATCATCGGAGTCACTGGACAATTTCAAATAACTGCATTTATACGTAGCAACCCTATACCTCAGTACATAATAAACTTAAATATACTACACACAGTAGGTAAGGTCAATAATAATAGGTGTTTGGGCAAATTGTCTAAAAATAAACTAATCATTCATACTTATTTACCATTTATTTATCTTATTTAGGCTTTGTGTCACGGGCTGCGGTTTCAATCGTGATTGTAGCCACAATTTGCAGTAATGACATCATTATAATACTTTGAGTGACACTTATCAAGTTTATCAAATTGATACTGCTAAATTAAATAGGTGGAATAAAGTTTGGCATTGAAAAATAGAAGATGATTTTATTTATATGATAGGAGAATGATCAAAATCATCAGTCGACGCCTCTCCACCCGGTCTTGGACCTTTGAACCCAGCTGCACCTGTTTTCTTCAAATCATCAGACCGCCTAGTCGAAGCGATCTACGTTCTGTCCATCTGTACAAAGCTGCTGCTCTAAAAATAAGTAAATTGACGTTGAAATACCAAATTTTTAAGTTATTTAAAGAAACACCTACGCTTACAACACTTGCACAGAGACCGCACCTGCATGAGGCGGTTGACTAATTAGTCGACACCACACACAATTGGTCATCTGTATTCTAGCAACACACTAGATGTCGATTAAAATACCGGATGACAATATGCAGCCTTGGAATAAATCAGGTCTATCCGATGTAACGAACTCCTACGAATACGTTGTACTCGAACAAGGATGAAACTACTTATAGGCACTATAGTATTAATTAATAAACAGTAGGTACATTAACTACATTAGCGAAAACATGTCTTCGTCGAGTGGTTGCAAGCGCGACTGCTAATTGAAAGGTCTAGAGTTAAATACTTACAAGGATCCGAACTATTGGACATTTGTAACTTACTCGTAGATTTCCTAGTAAAAAATTGCAGCTTTGTCTCGAAGTCTGGATCCGTGCCCGCTGTATGGTAATAGACTCACCTATTCCATGTTGTCACATAAACGCAACTGGTGAAATGTGCGCTACACTCGTCTGCCTACGCCTTCGGAGATTACAGTCTAAATGTTGCGTTTCTTTTATTGTGCTTTTCGTCACATTCTCTCTCATGTGCACTTGTTAGTGTCTTATTAGACGAAAGCGTACTAATTAATATCCAGTAGTAGACATTAAAAGCTATCGTTTATATAGATTTTACTTTTATTTTCGTCTATATTTGACGTAAGCATGTATGTGGTCATAAATGCTAACCCACCATATGGTTAAAAAAAATATTTGATTTAAATTTTAACGTGTTTTCGTATGTAACAATCGTAAGAACTATAAATAACGAATTAAACGCTAAATTATTCTATTATTAATAACAAGTTTGGCAAGTAATGGATATGTAAACTGCACTGCACTAAAGTTATCCGAGGCCACTGTCGCTAAAACGGCTAAAATTGTTACCTATCTATCATCTGGCGTGTACTATTGATGTAGTAGAAGCGATAATAATCCCGTAAGTAAACATAAATACGCACTGTATTATTCCGACGACTGTTTAATAGATGGACTACCATGTTTTAGGTACCTTTTATTTTATCAACAATTGTAAAGTCCCAAAAACCAAACTCTAAACAGGCATGGCACGTTTACGTATGTGTAAACATATGTATAAACAAATTTTCTTAGGCCTCTAAATAATCCGTGACCGTTTAGTAATCAAAATTATCAGTTTCTTTGGTACAGTCTAATACCTACACTTGTGTTTTAATGACTCGACATTGTTTCAGGAATGAGAAACAGAAAAAAACAATGCGAAATACGTTATATCCTGTAATATTTTTTACCATCTCAGTCACGGCATTTAAAACTTCCGATGTATTTGATTTTTGGACTGATTTGTTTCGTCCCATTCCAAGGAATCCGGAGGAAGGGTTCGTAAAAGATTACATGCCCCAAAGCCATGAAGAATTCGATTTTATTGTAATAGGGGCTGGTTCCGCGGGAAGCGTTGTCGCAAGTCGATTGTCAGAGATATTACATTGGAAGATTTTACTTTTAGAAGCGGGTGGTAACGAAAATTTTTTTTCAGACATTCCAATATTTGCTCCTTTTCTATCACTGACTCCGTTGAATTGGGGCTACGAATCAGAACCACAGCCGAGGGCTTGCAAAGGATTAAGAGGGCATGTATGTTTTATGCCTCGTGGTAAAGTGCTTGGTGGCAGCAGTGTTTTAAACTTTTTAATTTATCAAAGGGGACACCCAGAAGATTACAATGACTGGGCCCGATTGGGCAACATTGGTTGGAGTTACGCAGATGTGTTACCGTATTTCAAAAAATCTGAAAATATTATGATCGATGAATTGAAAAATTCTAGTTATCATGGAAGAGGCGGTTATTTAGATATAGACTATTCGCCCTTTAAATCTCCGCTCGAAACTGCATTCAAAGAAGCGGCATTAGAACTTGGGTATAAATGGAACGACCCTAATGGTGAATCGGTAATCGGCTTTTCTAAACCCCAAGCGACGATAAGGAAAGGTAGAAGATGCAGTACCTCAAAAGCTTTTTTGGAACCTATCCGTTTCAGGAAAAACTTAAAAGTTTCCAAATTCTCGACTGTAACAAAAATTTTGATAGATCCTAACACAAGAAGCGCTTATGGCGTAGAGTTCACTAAAAAAAACAAAAGGTAATTTGGTAATTACATACAACCATCTATGATAGCGCAACGCTTCAGCTCCATTTTAATGAATATGATATTTATCTGCAAAACTCTAGACCTATATAATTATATATACTTGTACAAGTGTTTATTAGAATTTATTTAAATAGTTACTACTTTTGAAAGAGCTCATTCATGCATCCATTTTTAAATAAATCTTATTCTACAACAACGTAACACAGGACGATATAATTTTTTAATACGCTCTGAGATACAAGATGATTAAAATTGAAATTTACATATTTTTTAATAAATTCGTTTCCAGGCGACGAGTACTCGCTCGCAACGAAGTGGTGATGTCAGCAGGAACCATAGGATCAGCTCAATTGCTGATGCTATCTGGAATTGGGCCGGAAGACCACTTAAATGAACTTGGAATTTATCCTCTAATCAATCTCCCTGTAGGCTACAATCTACAAGATCATGTCACGTTTTCTGGCAACGCGTTTATTGTCAACGATTCAAATGTCTGCATAAACGACGTAAGGATTAATCGAAGCATATTTTATCGTGTACTTATTGATATTGTCATAATGTCCCAAAGTCTGCAACAATTGCCTTTGGAGCAAACATCAAAATATTCATAATATTACAATAACATGCTCATTATGAATATTGTTTAAAGGTAAAAGCCGCGTCCCCTCAGTCGGCGACTGCTTACTTAGCAGGAACCGGCCCACTCACTTTGCCTGGTGGGGCAGTCGGATTGGCGTTTACACGTACCAAATATGCTAAGGACTTGGCCGAAGGAAGACCAGACATAGAACTGGTCATGGGGGCAGGATCACTAGCTGGTGACTTTCTAGGAATATTGCGCACCTTACTAGGTAAATGACTTAACTTTTAAATAGAAACATTTTAGTTATACATTTCTATCATTTCTACATGCAGGAACAAAGCCCTATACAACCTTATACATATGTACATACATATAATATGTTAGAATTGTCAGTATAACTTGCGTTACTTATTTTATTATGACACTTATTCTATAATGACTTGATTTTTATTACGACTTATTGTCTTGTTAAATCTAAAAACATTTACCTCTTCCGCTTTCCTTCGAAAGTTTTCGCCCGTGAGATGAATGTTTACCTCACGGACACTTGTTTATATGCACAAAATTAGAATGTTTCCTGGTACTATAAAACATTTCGTGGTCGAAAATTGAGCATTTTTCCAGGTGTGACAGACAAGTGGTACTGGCAGGTGTACAACTCTCTACGACCGCAAGAACGACAGCAGAGCTTCGCAATGAATCCGGTGCTCATTAGGCCTCGCAGTGTTGGCAGATTGATGTTGAGAAGTGCGAATTTTTCCGATCAACCGAAAATTTACCCCAATTACTTTGAGCACCCGGACGATCTAGAAGCTTTAAAAGAAGGAGTTCGATTGGTATAGTTTTATGATTCTTAATACGATTGAATAAATACGTTAATAATGGCCTCAATTTTAGAAAGAGACACAAGTTAAAAATGAAACTAAAACACGGATGATTAATTAAAATATAAATAGGCTTTCAAAAGCACACATTTTAAATTGAATAAGGTATTATAACCCTGAAATAAGAAGTACTTAATATATCAGAATCTTTAAACAATTAAATAATATTACAGTTTCTAAAATACTGTTAAAATTTTGTCGACAGACGGAAAAAGTAATTGCTACGAAAGGCTTTCAGAAGTTTGACACGAGATTGCATAAGACCCCATTCCCGGGCTGCGAACATTTCATATTCAATTCTGAAGAGTATTGGGAATGTGCTATTATGCAAACGTCGATCACACTAGACCACCAGGTGAAGTTGATTTTCATTCAGCATTTTAAATGTTTAATTTCAGATTAAGTCTATCGTAATTTGTCATATTATTCCACGTAATAATGTAGAGTATTTATAACATACAATCAAGCCGGCAAGCAGCGTATCCATTAGATAATGGCCTCTACAACTAATAAAATCTTAGATAATGGCCACTACAGATCATTAAGCCTGGGAAGCATTGCGCTAAGTGTACAATAAATAAGAGAATTAAAAACATTCGTATGGTCTTGCCCTGTCCATAAAAAAATATTTTGTACGAATATATTTATACGAGTAGTCTATCAACTAATAGTTACAAATTGCTCCCTTGATAATTCGTCTGTTAAACAGACTACTAATAATATTATTCATACATTTAGAACTGAACTTACAACAACCAATATTTTCTATTTACTCAGGTGGGAACTTGCAAAATGGGACTCGAAAGTGACCCTACTGCAGTTGTATCTCCGAGACTTCTTGTACACGGAATGAACAAATTACGAGTTGTGGACGGTTCCATCATACCACGAATACCAGCGTTACACACACATGCTCCAATTGTCATGATCGCAGAAAAGGCCTCGGACATGATAAAAGAAGACTGGATGCATAAAGAAAACGTGAATTCATTTTTGTCAAATGCAAAAAATTAACTCCATAATAAAATAACCATATCTAGTTTCAATATGGAATATTACTAATATATATTATAGAATTCAACTTGTGCCTGAAGTCGAGTACTCTCTGGAGCGGGTCTCGGATTGGGGTCGGCTCAACCTCGTTGAGTTTAATCATAGGAAGACACAAGTTTGCGTGTTTTCCACTAAAAAAAAACCATTTGTCAGGGCACCTAAGTTCCAAGGAACCACACTTACCGTTGGAGACAGTATCGGAATCCTGGGAGTTGACATATCGAATACTGTGTAGTACAGGAGTCATCTGGAAGGTAAAGCTAAATTAGCTACCAAAAAGATGGACATCCTAAACAAAGAGAGACGGTACTTCAATGGTGGGCAACTGCTGATACTGAATAGAGCCCAAGTAAGGCCCCACATGGAGTACTGTTCTCACCTCTGGACCAGGGCGCTGCAATACAAACTCACTCCATTTGACTCCATTCAAAAGCGTGCAGTTCGAATCGTCAACGACCCAAGGATAACCGAGGGGCTAGAACACTTGGGCCTGCGAAGGGATATGGGCTCCCTTTGCGTGTTCTACCGGCTCTACAACGGTGAGTGCTCCGAAGAACTATTCGACTTAATGCCCGTGTCACCCTTCCTCCATCGCAACACTCGCCGAAGCTTGAGGTCCCATCAGCATCAACTGGACTCGTGGGGGTCCTCCACAGTTCGGTTTTCACGATCCTTTTTGCTGCGCACCTGCAAAATATGGAATGAGCTTCCATCCAAGGGTTTTCCGGAGCATTATGACCTGGGGGTTTTCAAGAAGAGTGCAAAGTGAATTCTCCTTCAAAACCGGCAAATCATTAGCGACTCCCCGGATGTTGCAAGTGTCCATAGACGACGGTGACCACTTACCAGCAGGTGGCCGGTCTGCCTATTTGCTAGGCTAAATATAAAAAAAAACCAGACTTATCATTAGTAAATGTGTTATGGTATGACTAATCCGTGCTCAACCTTAATCTATGATCTTTCAGTTTTTGATAATCAACAGTTTTAGTCCGAGCAGTACAGTAATATCTAGATACCAATTTATCAATCTTAATTTAATTGAACTAGTAAATCAAATATGTAGTTATTAATAACATTTCTTTGTCATTAAACAGAGTAACTAGTCATATGTATCTACTCTGATTAAATAATGTAACTGAGGTGGTTTGTTTTATTATATTTCTGTTCAATCCATACTTAATATAAATATGTAATATATCGGTCAAGTGGTCCCAAGGGTCGAGACATGAAGTCTGGATTTAGCCCCTGTGTAAGGCAATAGTTTAACCCTCTATTCCATGATGGGACATATAACATAACTAGTGGTTAATGGGAGTGCCCTGCACGCCTCTGCTACGCTTTTGGAGGTTACCAGTGTGATGTTATGTTTAGTGAGTGTTTATACACATGATTTTATAAGTACTAGCTTAACTCACATTGTTTTTAGGGGTGGTCCAACTACTTTTGAACTGATTCTAATCCATCTTCATCAACCGCCGTTGATTGCAGCAAGATTGCTGAGAAGACATTCTGAGGCTCGACCTCACTGATCTGAATCTCTGATCTGAGCTGATCTGATCTGAATTAAATCAGTACATAAATAATCATATCAATAAAATAAATAAGAAATCATTCTAGTGGTTTCATTTGTTTATTTAATAAACTACAAACTAAATGAATAACAGAACTAATTAACTAATCAGGAGAGTTGCCAGTTTTTGTTTTCCTATTCAATTTTCTGTACAGATAAGCCAACCTCTTCTCCATTTCCTTCCACTTGGTTGGTCTAATCACTGGTGAATATGTTCTTGCAAACATTTTCTTCTTTCTTAGCAGAATCTGAAATAAAATCTTTTGTGTTAAAAAAACTCACTATAGCTTATTTTACATTCAGTCTAGAAATATCTTATAAAAGTGAAATAACCGGCCACCAGTTCCACAACCTTATGTTATCATTATTAAATATTATTTTCACTGTCTCTTTCATTATGTAAATACTTATTTATAAAAAGGGATTCCATTTTTGAATAATGAGCAGTGAAATATAGCTATGTTATTATGCAAACTCTTTGTCTATGGGTGTATTTAAAAGTCCATTAATTTGTATTATTACACAAGAGTTCATATATGAATTTCTTATTATTGTAATACAAATCAAGGTCAACTTATTACTATACAAGACTTAATACATAAAATTATTATTATTAATACAATAATCATATTAGTTTTATGACACATTATTAATTGACCTTACTTTATATTCATTTCCACTGATTCCTCTTATCCATGACGGTATAGTATACAGGGTCCTCACTGGATGAATGTCACCTTTACCCAAAATATCAATATAGTCATTTTGCCCAAAAAGCGCTTTACGTTCTGTCCAAACATTTGCTGGCCTGAAAATATGTAATCTAATATAAGTACGCTGCATATATAAATATTAACAATGAGAAAGTATTTCATAAAATAACACTTGAGAAAAATGGATGTCAATATTTTATAACGCTTTCTCATTAACATGTAAGTTTGGCTTAATGTTGAAAATACTTTCGCCACATGTAGTGACTAAGTTTGAAAACATATAATTACATAAATATGTTCCTATTCTCACCTGTATTCCGGCATAGGTAAGCGTCGTCCTACCATGCGTGGCAGCAGACCACCACTCCATATTTTTTCTTCATACCCATATCGCCTTATTGTCCTGGGTCTTTCTGCATGATATTGGTACTTTGCTCTAAAAAATATCAAGAGTAGAATGACAAAAATCAAATGATTGTACACCAAAACTGAGAATATACTAGGATAACGGTAGCAAGGGTAAATGTCATAAATACCCCACCTAACTACGTTTATAGTGGGGCGCCATAACGTTTTGAGTAAACTAGACCCTAACCACTCCATTTAATTTAAATGTATACCTGAATTTTTCTAAACAAATTTTAATAATTTAACCTACAGTACACACGTATCGATTTGATATATTATTGACAATGACTTATGACAGTTTTACTATTTTATTATTTTGACAGTAACTTTCTTCGCAGTATGCAAGCTAACATTAATCGCCATCAAGCCAATGTTAAAACTCACAATATACTCTAAAATCTATGATCATATAAGTTAATCACGTAAAAATAACAAGACCCAAAATTATTAGCATTTTACGCAAAACACATTAATATAAAAACTTTCAAATTTGCTTAATAAATGTAAAGACGGCGCGCATTCGCGCGTCAATCTCAAACAAAATGTATGACTACATTGTACATTTTATGTATACATACACAAATATACATTCACGCATTTTCTGTGTAAAAGGACATCTTAATTGGAAGATAGAATTCAATATGCCATTGAAGTGATAACATATTATGTGACAACGCGTCGCTTCGACCTACCCTTTAAGGAATTGAGCCTTGGGGTAATAGCTCATTAGAGCCACCCGGCACCCGACCAGCACCGCCTCGCCTCCAGCAGTTAAGTATTTTATATGGATTCTATGGATATGCGCTCATTAATCAACGCCGTAATGTCACCGGATCGCCTCGCTCGCAAGCTGGCCACGAGCGGACGGCGAGTGGACCACTCGGTCACAACTCGCTGCTCGCACGCTTGCCTAACGTGGACCACGCGTTGCCAACGCACGGCTCCCGAGTGGACCGCGTGCTGCCCGCCAAAGATTCACGCGAGGACCATTCACACAGACGACTCGAAAATTCATGGACCAAACGATGTCCACTCGCTAGCCACGCGACGTTCACTCTTTGACCACGTGACGTTCACTCGTTGGCCACTCGAGGTTCACTGGTTGATTTCGCGACGTTCACAAGTAACAATACGTCGTCCACCCTTGGACCACCTGTCGACAGCGAGTTAACGCCGAACGACGAGGCGGTGCTGGTCGGGTGCCGGGTGGCTCTTATTTGTTATTTAGTGAAGGAACTAACAAATTATTATTAACGTAACAAATTTTAATTTCATAATCAACCCTTTTAATATTGCTTTAATAATAATACAATAATAATAATCGACCCATTGATCATTCCACTGTCGGAATTTGGGTCTCCTCTCATATTAGAGGGCTAAGGCTGGCACGTTGGCCAAGTGCGGGTTGGCAGACTTCACACTCTTTAAAATTTTATTGTTTTATTAATTCTAAGATGTGAAGGTTTCTTCACGATGTTTCTTTCGTCGCTAAGAAGTGATATTTAAATATAAACGGACTTTTGTAAAGAGATACGCGCCATAGATTCAAACCATGCAGTCCCGGAATGAGAGGCTGAATTCTTAACCACTAAGCTACCACTGCTTTTTATTATTGCTCTGTGTGACGCAAATTTTCTCTCACACAGAGAAGGGTTTTACACATAGTTGGCCGGGTTGTCTAAGTTTCGATTGGCATTCCTGACATACCTTAGAGAACATTATAAATGGGAAGAATAGAGAAGTGCGGGTTTTTTTAGAATGTTTTTCTTCGCCTTTAAACTATCCATATTTAATCTTAAACACAAAATTCTATAAAAAAGGTGCACTTAAATTTGAATCTCAGAGCCCCGAAGTGGAAAGCTAAATAAATTCTAAGCCTCTGCTAAAGTTAAAGCCCGCTGACGACAATGATAATAATGAGCATCGTTTATCGGTTTCGTGTTAATATCGTCATCATCATCGTGACAAGTAGCATAGTTAAAGCAAGAGTCTGACCAAGTGCCGGTCGTCAGGTGTTTAGTGTCTGTTCTGTTTAATAGCATACAAGAAGCCAAATCTTTTATACCGAAACACAAAGTATTACAATAACAATTGTTTCATGGTGTAAAATTATGTTGTATGGCAGAATTTATCATGTAAAACATTGGCCAGATTACATAGTTATTTAGAGGCCTTTTATTCGTCCACTGACGTAATTAATCCTTATTCTACTTGCTCCACTTCAACAAGTCCCGAAATTAATAAATTAAGCTGTTTCCATTGCTACCGCTCGGACCCTACTGGCGCATTTTCAATTTCAGTCGCGGAAGGAAATTCGATGCAAACATAATTTTACTGTTTTTTTTTTAATTCAGAAGAGTCAAAGTTAATTTATAGCATAGTGATTATTTAGTCTTTAACGCCTGTAATTCAACCAGTCAATAAAAAATGGGTTTTTTCAGTATATTTGAACATAAAAACAAATTCAATACATCTGAATTTAATTAAAACTGTTTAAATTTGCCAACAAGTATAGATTAGTACGTATATTGGCATATTTTACCTGGTCAATAATTTTTTTCTCATATTAGGTAATTAAGGTATTTTTCTAAGATTTTATCTGTGAGAATTTATATGACTTATAGAAACCAAACAAAATGGCTGACCTGCTTTGAAATTTATTAAAAATTTGTGACAGAAAGTATTAAATAAATGTAAGTATATGTGTCTTTTACGACGTTTCGTAGAGTATTATACACTATTATTGTGCAATAATGATTAAGATATTGAATCAGTGTTCTTAAAAATTCATCATACCGTTGTCGCGCCACTACGCGCATTTACGTTGTTTGTTTACTTCATGATATAACGTTTCCTATTTACTTGTTCACATAAACAACTTGAAAGATTTGTTTTGTGTTTCTATTCGAAAAATGTTCTAAATGAAAATTTTCAATTACATAGAAACGTTGGTACTCATTAAAGCACGGCTTTGTTTCCAGATACATATAAAAATATGTCTAAGAGAGATCCAAACGATCGTAATGAAAGGAAGTTGGATTCGAGTGACTATGAAAATCTCATATCCCAACACAGTATATTTGAATCATCCAGATCTAAGCATCAGGAATTGCCCAGCTTCCCCGGATTTTCTAACGCTGAAACACAAACAAAACCAAGTGACATAAAGAGTGGACAGGCTGCTCAATCGGGATTAGGAGCATGGCATTATAATCCCTGGTGGATGTTGGCTAGCACTTCGCGTAGTGTTCCATCGCAGGATGATTTCTCAGAAAATAGCGATCAAACGAAAGTGAAACAAGAACCTAGCGGCGCTTGTACTCCCGACCACGATCCTTTGCATACTGAGCTCGAGCAGTATCAGACAGCGACTCCTCCTGCTGGATTAGACTCCTTCTGTGATGACTGTTCTGACCCATTCTGTGACTCCAGCATAGCCGTATGTCGCAAACTCTTTCATTGCCCTCACTGTCGAAAAAGCTACCCCACAATTCTAGAATTTAACACTCACTTGACAGGTGTGCATCCTGCCCAAAAACCATTCAGATGTCAAATATGCTTGGAACCGTTCCACAAGAAATCATATCTGCGAAGACATTTAGATGCCACTCACACACGTAAAGACGTAAACAAGTGTTCCGTCTGCTCAAAGTATATAAAGGACAAGAGCAATTTGCGCAAGCATATGCAAGTTCACACTGGCCGAGTCCCACAGAAACAGTTTAAATGTGACCTATGCAATAACAAACGCTACATGTCACTAGATAGACTCAATAATCATAAAGTGGTGTGTACAGGTGAAAAGGTGTTGAAATATTGTGACATGTGCACTAAGGTATTTGATAATTCCAGATCCCTAAACAGCCACAAGAAAGTACATGCTAGGGAATTGAAGTGTGATAATTGTGGTGAACAACTCCGCTCGTTAGAGCAGTTTACTAACCACAAACTTATTTGCCAAGGTGTAACATCTGATGCTGGAAGCAGCCAGGGTACTTCAGCCAGTGTTGCCACAGCTTCGATGAACAGATGCTGCACACAGCCAGGGTTGTGTGAGCATGACAAACCTGCCTACTTGAACATCCCCGGCTATGCTTCTGGGCGAGTACTGGATGCAACCCTTTCATCTTTAAAGTCTGAGATGAACTGATGAATTGTTCTAAAATTAATTAGATTAAGTTTTAAGGTTTATCGATTTCATTTTTTTTTTACAGAATTACCAAATAGTTAAATCAATGACCGTAATAATTTTCACAATTGAGAATTTCACAAGACTGATGCAAATATCCCGCCTCACGACTTGCTTTATTATTACCATTTAAATTTAAGCGGTAGGGAGTAAGTTAATACAATTAGAGTAAGCAAAAAATTGGTCTGAGCATGCACTTGTAATGAGAAGTTGAAAAAAAAACATATTTTTATGACCACTTTATAATCATGGTAATGCAAGTGGATACTCATACCATTATTGTGTTTAATTTCATTACTTAAAACCATACCTGTAAGATTTCCACAAAATCAGCTTTACTCATTATAAATCAAACCATACCACCACCATATTGTACATTTTTAAAACAATAGTTTTATTTATTATTTGAATATAACAATGCCTTGACTGATTTAGATTAATAATTATTAGTGTGCAGTATTACATTAAACATTTTTTTATTTTTCTATTTTGGAACATTGTAAGAGCTATATTTTTTTTATAATTTTTAAGGTAATTTTTAGAGTACCTAAGTTTTATATGTATGTATGTGGTCCGTGGAGATTGTATGTGAGGCACAATCTATTTTCCAGTGCGCTCAAGTACATAACCCTCCAAAGACATCTATTATTATATAAACATATGCATATTAAGTGTGTATTCTAAATACTTTCTAAAGACAACTTTTATATGTGGGACTTTCTGTTTCATGACATTAGATCTAAGCAATCTATGAAATGTGCAATGACCATTGGCTTAGCCTAAGCATGTTATAATTATAAATTTGTTTTGTTGAATTCAAAATATTTATTCATGAAGTGTTATACACTGAATATTATCACTAATATCCATAGGATTACTATTTAAGGTCCTGTTACATCCACACCAAAACAATATATTTCAATAGTTTCATACCTTTTAAAATTTATTTATTTTTGTGTTTTATTTGTACTATGTATTTTTCTTATATTTTGCACCTGTAGATGTAATAGGACCTCAGCACTCTATACAACAGCAATTATTGATACATTATTGCCACATTCATGTTTATGAGGCTATGTTAAGGTTATAAAATGTTATTGGAGTACTTTATGTACAGAAACTATTGTGCTTTGTAGCACTTCTGCAAGCTGATATAATCAATTATAATTCTATTTTATTTATTGATGTTGTTTGAAAAATTAGACTTCTAATTGGAGGCTTTTATGTTCATATTTTTCATATTTAATTTTAGTTGTTGCTATTTACAATTGTTTTATTACATAAACTCGTTTATTTTTATGACCTTTAGGTTAAATAAGAGTAGTTAATATAACCACTAATTTTTATAATTAAATTTCAATGTGGCTATATTCTTGTTGTTACTGGCCCAAGTTTTTTTATATTTTAGAGAATAATATGAAAGGGAAACTGCATTATATAATGAAAATATTATTCATATATACCTATTTATATGTGTATATGAAAAATTGGTAAAAGTAAATGAGCCAAACAATTTGTTTTATCGTCAATTAGAGCATAGACAATAAAATTTAAATATTCGCTCAAATAACATTGCGTAATAGAAATTATTTACATTTCCGTCAGAACTTTACCAATGCAATTAATTATTTGGGGATGGATCTTAAATTGGATATTGTTATGACTCAATTTCATTTAAATTTGTAATGGGGCATTTTAAATAAATTTTGATTACATAGTAATAAAGTTATGTTTTGTTTGCAATTAGCAATGTAATGCAGGAATATATAAAATAGAAAAACCAAATTTTCGAAATCATCATGAGCTGAAATTATTTTGTCTTAGTATCATGTCGTTATTTTCATTTTTGGAGCTATTGAAATTTATATCTGAATGTTACTCTGAAATGTTTAAATTATTGACAGATACTACCACTAGGATGGATATTTTTATACAATTAAAATGCTCCTGTATATGACAATTTAATTGAAAGAATCTGTTTTCCCTTTTTAAGTCATGTATGTACCTGACTGATGGAATATTTAACAGTTTCTTGTTATCTATAATGATCACATATCTAATATAAAATAAATGTATAACCTGAGTAACTAATATTCAATAGAAAAGTACATGAATTCATTTGTTTGAAAATATTTTTATTTTAGGTGCTTGTCTGCCTAATTGTTTTCTTGTCAAAATTTTCTACTTAAAGCTTTTATTTGGGTCAGAACTGATTAATTATTTTATTATTACTGTTCCACCGTGTATATCAGTGTTATAATTAATTGATGCTGGAAATTTTCAAAATTTGATTAAATCTGTACCAAACCAGCAACCTTGAACTCAAGGATAGTTTCCCTAGACAAACTTCTTTATAATTTGTAATACACTGTTGTGCAATAGCCATTTGAAAATAAAATGAATTGACAACTATATTATGTAATGTAAAATCGATATTTTTTATACTTAGAAAAGATAAATTATTCCTTTGCTTTTTATTGACAATTTTTTTTTGTAATACGTATATGTTTATTTACATCATGTTTTCCCTAATTTATCTCAAATCTAATGAATTCGATTCTTTATACGTTATTTTATGAATTGTTTTAATAGGTCCGATGTTCGGGATTTTCGCCATCGGGGTATTTTTTATAGATAATTATATAACAAAGTTTAATTTTGATTCTCTTTACACACGGTGACGTCGGAGTTCTCGAATAAATTGGTAGATCAAAAGTCTTAAAATATCACAAAATAACGAAACGACGTTAGTGCGCCATTACAAGCCACACAATCCCACCAATGTTTTTAAATTTTGTTTTTAAGTCTGAGGTGAAAAAAAATTAGGGTTTTTATTGTTTATTTTTAGCACCATATATTAGATGTAGTTAGGTAATCGCAAGCAGCTTGTTGGTGCGTTAACAAGCCTTAGCGTTCATATTAATTTCTTACCTTGGTTTATGTTGTACATGAACTATTCACAGTTTATATGTAACATCAAAAATCTTTAGGTATTTATTAAATGTTCATCACATCCATAAATTACGTATCGATTATGTCGGTGCAGTTTTCTAGTATATATACCTAACAAGATAATGGTATTCCTGTATAGTCCTTACAAAATAGATCGACCTGGAGAGCGGAGCAAATTTTTATCGTATTTAAAATAGAACTTCACTACATTACAAAAGTCTATTTTTACTTTATAATAATTTTGTGACGGAAGTCGAGTGCGTCGTGTTAATAAAAAACGTCAAATGTAAAAATATACTATATTGAATTGACTTAGAGCTCTATTTAATTGCGATAAAAATCGGATCTGCTCTTTGATTGGTCTGTTTGAAAGGATCTTTAAAGATCGTAAATGCACAATCCAATAATTTTTATTATGTACTATATATTTATATGCAAAATAACATTGCCGCTAGACCAGCACCTAGTACAAAACGATATTAATGTATAATTTCATTTTAATTCGACTTTGATAATCACGATTTGTATACATTATATCAAAAATGAAAATAGAAATGCAAAGAATTGTAATACATATTTTAAACTTTCTGTAAAATAGGTATATTAGCGCGGTGTATTAAGTTTCAAATGCACCTAGGCTTAAGAAAAAATGTGTTCATATGAATTTAGTTATTAACATAGAATATAGTTTAATCTCTATAACAGTAGCATTATTAGACTGTAAAACAGTGCAATTCCCGCTAATTTTAAAGCTTATAATTTCAAATGTAACGTGAAAACCTACTTTCATTGCGTCAATGTAACCACCAACGCCAAATTACCAACATTCTGTTAAATCTGTTCTGGGAGCATTTGTGTGAGCAAGCTTCTACCTCTGTTACCTAAAGTAATAATATGCTTTACGTTTTGATCGTAGGAGCTAGTTATGTACCCGATTTAAGATAATGTATTATGAAATAGCGTACCTATTCATAATTGTCACGAATAAACAAGTTACTTTCCGTTAAAATGTTTTTTTTTTCTTGCTGACACAGTAGATGCTATTCTGCCCAATTATCAATTTATTTTAATCTATAACCATAATAAAACTTTATAGTGGATCATAAAAGATAACTATCTTCCAAATGTCATTGAATGCATATGATCTCAGAAGAAAATGATTATGCAAGAAAGCTATGAAAAAATGGTAGAAATATAAAACAGATTTATCAAGTATGCCCATGTCATCGTCAATTACAAACCAACACAGCATTTATATAGACGTGAACCATTATGTAATTAGTTTCCTGTCCATTATAAAATGTGTCTAAATAGTTTCCTGATTTTAGTTCAATGCACTTCTTGCTAATTCCGTTTCATTCTTGATAGCAACTTACCACTAATACCAAAAAAATGTGTACAAGGTCAAATTATTTCAAAACAAAAACTTTGTATATAGATCTTAATTATCCTTACTTAAATGTTATGTACTTATAGTTTATTATAATCATCATTTATTTAAAAAACCTATGCATTAAATAAACAACAAGAAAAACTTCTTAATTATTTATTTTTTACTGACATTATTTACAAAATTCTATGGTTATATAACCACTCGTCCTCTTTTGGCTGCTGCTCTTAGTACTTTCGTTTTCTTTTCTTTTTTCTTCTTCGTTATGTTCTCTTTCCTCCTTTTTTGTCTGTCGTCTTTCTTCTGTTCTACATTCTTAATTCTGTTATCCCATTGCTTCTTGCTAACCTTTTTCTTTTGTTCCTAAGTAACAATTATCAAAATCAATTGATTGTTATAAATTATATGTGAAATGGCATTTTTAGCACCAAAATTACTTAATTAAATATTGCTCATTATGGAAAACCTGAAAACACATGTAAGGTTGTGAATTAAATATAACTAATGCCATCGAAAAATTAAAATTGTTACAATAAACTGACCTTCTTCGGTAAGAAAAACATTACAAAAGAATCATGTAAACTAAATAGTGAGGAAAGTATACACAACTCAGGTTTACTAATTCTCAGTATCTGAAACTCTACTTGTAATTTGCCACAGACAGTTTGGTAAAATAGGAATGAGAATACTGCTTAATGAAAATTTGTTTCATCTCATCTTTAAAAACAAAAAACTTAAAATTTCATCTACTTTTCCTACACTTGGTGTAATTTTTATTGTACAGATAATTTTTCCCTAGCTATAACTATTTGGGCATAAATAAAAAAATTATCTTACTCGTTTTTTAATTGATTTTTTCAGTAGTGTAGGGTCATCTTTGATTTTCTGACCTTCAGCTTTTTGCAAAGTATTCTTCCATATGAGTTTTTCCTTCATCTCTTTCACTTTATCCACATCTCCAGCTTCAGTTAATTGTTGAAACTTCTGTTCTTGGTGTTTGATGTTTTCCAACATTTTCTTTGGGTCCTTGTGTACCTTGGGATTTTTATCTGAAATTAAACAAATAAAACTTGTTAGCTTCAAGACTAACAGGTGGAATAGAAAACTCAATGACTAAACAACTTGAGAAATTGAACTTAACTATGTCTTTGGAATTTTATATAGCAAAATTTAAAAAAATGTGCTATTTCTGAACAATTTCTAAGATTGTCAAAATTATAAGTGGATAATAGTTCTTTTAATAATTCCCCGAGGAAATTAAATACAGTTATTATATTTTTATCAAGTACCTCAATAGTTGAATGAATAATACATTGAAGTACCGAGGGTACACACATCTCCCCCACACCTATTTGAACCCAAAATAGGCAAAGCCTATGTTCTGGTAACAACCATCACAGATAACCTGCATATAAAGAAACAACACAAAACAAATGCTATCTTTATCACACAAATATTTTTTCAGGGTGTAAATCAAACTCCCAACACGGGAATGGTGGTCAGGTGCACTCACCTTTGTATGATCACAAAGTCAAAAGTAACTAACAAATTGTCTTCACCATTATTATTGTTCTAATTTATTAGACAAAATAGCACATGTTTATTATGTTATAATAACAATATGCCATCAGGAAACACCACAGTGTGAGCATTAGTTGTAAGCCTAAAATAGCTCAGTGGCTGATGACAGCTCTACAGTATCTCTTGAATTCTATTGGTGTTTTGTTTAGGTAACAATAAAGTACACACTTCAACATGTTTTATGTTTTTATAAGTATTTGTACCCTTATGTCATCAGTCATGGCAATCAAAAGAGATGATACAATTAATTATGATGAAAGCCAAGTAATCAAATTTAGCGCTGACAGCACCAAGCGAATAAATTTTTATGAGATGTGCGGATGGAAAAATGATAAGTTCTAATACACACCTGGTTTTCCAACTTTGGCAAAATCAAACTTAGAGAAGACAAGTTTGCCCTCAGCATTGAAAACTGGCTTTGCCATGGTAACATTTAGCTTTGGTATAGCTTTTTCTTTCAAGTCTTCTCCATTTGCAGAGTCAGTCGGACCTTTCACATGTTTCTTGATTGCATTGACCCTATCTCTTTTCTTTATTTTCTTATTTATTTTACTACTTAAACTTTTCTTAACCAGCTTGTTTTTTAAATTAAACTTATTCTGTGATTTAAGTTTCTCTAGCTTCTCCTCAAGTTCTGCAATGCTGTGAGCTCTTTCGGGTAATTTTTTTTCATCGTTATGTTTCGAATTGCTTATCATTTCAAAATCCTGGTTCTGATCAACTGAAATACATGTTAACATTTAAGTGCTCATGAAATCAATTTAATTAAACCTCTTGAATCTGAATAAATAACATATATACCTTTTTTCTGCAAGGGGAGTGACATAATAGAAAAAATGTTCTTCAAGAAGTTAATTTCTTTAAGAAGTTCATTTTTAATTTGTTTATTTTTTAAACGTTTTTTGTTGTTGCCCATTATCGATGGCATTTAAATGTCGACTTCAGGTTAATCGTCTTTTGTTAAAAGAGCAGTGAATAATTCACACTTAATATAAAAATACAATGCAAATATTAAAACAAACAACACGGCGTTTACACAAAGTAGATCACACTTTTGATGATACTTTCAGATCACCACTGGGCACTGGGTGAAGTGGGTGAAACTGAATTGAGGTTATTACATTGTACTGACAGTTTAGTTG
>DWEC01000227.1:0-19296 GCA_018245735.1 Microceris miodesmiata
TTTCTTTTTCATCAGCTCGAATCGTTTTTATCTTTATGATTACTTAGGACAAGATTATTAACAAGTTAGATATATCAGGGTTATATGTACATGTGTGATTGATCTAGCAACACTCGAAAAAAAGGCGGAAACTACACCGGAAATCGACATTGCAACCCCGATACGATCGTTGTACACGATGTTATATAGCACTATTATTAATTCAACATTAATGTGCGTTCATTGCGGAGACAGAACGATTATGAAGTAATCATACGTAATGGAATTGCTTCGTGGAATCGAATGCTTTCCATTGATGGAGCTATTAGTTTTACAATTAAATACAATACATTGACTGAGAATCTATCAATAAAATATTGAATTATCAATATGCATTTGTAACATTATTGTGTGAAATTGGTAGAATATCGATAATAATAAATATACCTACTGTCGCAGTGCTTAATAAATTTCATCGTTCGTTGATTTAGGTTCGATTACTAATTTATGAAAGTAAAATGTGTTGCCCGTTTATAAAAAAGTGCAATTCAAAAAGTTACTGTATTTAAATAATTAAAACTTAAAACTATAAAAACTGTATTTAAGTAATTAGGTACTCAATATTATTTGAGTGTCTCTAAATTTGGACTAAATTTCAGGACCAATACGACTTCTGCTACCGCGCCGCGCTCGAGTACCTCGGCTCGTTCGACCACTACGCCAACTGACGCTGAGACCGGCTCGTCTAAGCGGACACACGGACACCCTGTCGTCACACTTGTATGTACTTAAAATGAGGAAAGAAACGAACAAAGATATTTACGCCCGATGATATAATAAAGTTGAAATATTTTCATTTCTGGAAAGATACTTTTGAATCTGGCTGTCATTAAAAAGTAGAAGTGCTATACTCATAAAAACGGCAGCTACAAATAGCACCAGCTATGGCGACAATAATTTTTTAACAATACGATATAATAAATAGACTTGATACTCGTTGACATAAAATACTCATAAAACCAAATAAAAAGCGGCAAAATGAAACATATAAAAAACAATAAATGTGATATTTCGCGTAGAGTCCACCAAAAATATTCTCATGAATTTTGCTTACGATAGTAGAAATAAATAATCTTCACCTTCACCATCGATATCATATTCCGTGAATATTATAATAATAATATTAATAACGACTCTAAATGGGAATGTCCCGTTTTTAAAAAACTCATAGCGCCTCTACTTCGTGTGACAGTTCTTATGACAATTGAGTAAATTCGCTCCAGTAACTGGTAACACTTGTGAGAAATGACTTAAATATTATATATTTAAAAAAAATAGAGGCATTATCATATAAACGTATACACTTATACTTCATAGTTAGATGCGTTCTGAGTCATTTCTCACAAAGTAATTCTTTTGCAACATTTTATGACTTTTGTTTTTTATTAATACAGAATAAAAATACGACAGGGACCGTTATTACTCGACGAGTGACATTAAGAACTATATGCAAAAACGACTGATTGCATTTTTTTTATTAATATAACACAATCAGTGCGTATTCCTTGAGGCTTAACACTCATGAGTGCCTACGAAAAAGTTACTTATGATGTATATGTATGTATATTTACGATTGAGACCATTGTATAATCACGATTGTGAAACTGAAGGGTAATAATAAATATTAAATTGATAAATATTATTCACCCTAATATCTGATAAATGGGAAGGTATAGCGGGGATATTTTTATCTGTTGAATAATAGCAGTTCAAAAGAAACTGAAGGAAAAAACAGTTAATGTTGAGGCGTTAATGTTGACTTTAAAAGGCGTTAAAATCAATGTATATGTTATTTAAGCAAACGCCCTAGTAATGGTTATAATTTGCTGACGTGCATCATACATATACAAATATACATATATATTTAGATGTATATGATGTAATTATTATTATTACCGTAGATAAAAGAACAGTGCGCTTAACGATTTAATTTAACGCATTTATTTATATATTGTCATATAACAATATATTAATGTTATTGTATATGACAATATATATAATTTAAAGTAACTAATCGTCACGTCATACTATATCGATACTTGTTACGACGATACGAATAAAAAAAACTATTGTGACAATGTATAAATAAATAGTGGTCGCAGCTGTAATAATATTAGGGAGTTTTATTTTTCATATCGGGTGTTGAATAAAGAATTAATGGAATAAAATATTATTACCTTTTTGTGTAGTTGTATAAATTGTGGTGACATACGTACACATAACGTTGTTTTCGTTGTAATCGCTATACATATGTATGTAGTGTGGGGAGAGGCGCGCGGCGCGGCCGTGTGTCGCGCGCTCGCCGCGTGTATGTACTAACTACGCTTAGAATAATATAATGTACCGTTCTGTAAATAGTTTCTCCACGACTGTGTGTATTCCTCGCTCGTTGTATCGACTCTTGCCCAATAATGCTGCTAATAATGTTTGTTTCTCATATGTAAACAATATTTTTTTTAATACCTACTTATATTGTGTAGGCATGTGGTTTTCGTTTGTTTTTTTTTAAATAACGATCACTGCCACACTTAGGAGACGGTGATTCGATGACATATCTATTGTTAGGTAGAAAATGTTTTTGTCGGTGTGTTGTAATGTTTAATAACGTGCGTAGAGACGGACGATGGAGGCGATTCGTTCGGAATCGAATCGCCGATTCGATATGCTGTAAGTATTAGAAATCGATTTGCCTAGTGAAAGGGATGTATCGAGTCGTTTTCGAATGGTATAAAATAGGTAAATCGCAACAGTTTACAATGGGTGATATTTTTTCGGTTATTATTTTCACGCATTAGAACGTCAACAGTCAGCGTGGACTCGGCAACTCGCATCGCTCCTATATTAAGCTATCTCTAAGTGTAGTACGTCTGATACTTTACAGTGACCAACCTACCCCCCACCCCTGTCCTGCTCCTCTTTCTCCCCTCCCCCAGCCCCTGCCTAGTTGTTATAAGACTCCTAGTTGTTTTCCACACCTTTTATACCAATATATACCTACCTATCTAATTATATCGATTTACGTATAAGTTAAATTTGAGCTTCTAACGTAGGTGTATATGGTGTGTCTTCGAGCATTGTTTCATATGGACGAAATACGAACTCGCGACGCCACAAAACCGATTGGAATATCCTTAAACACGTGTATGTACCTATGTTGGTTACCATGTGAAAATGTAATAAATCATTTTTATCAATGGGAAAAAATACGAATATTACAGCAAACGTAATGCAAAGTAATGCAAGTTTTATGTTTATTTTATTCTAATTACGTACAATTTTTTTTTGTTTCAAGTCTCATCAAATTTCTGAATCACGTTCGTGACGTTTCGGCTACCAATAATGACAGTTCTGGTTTTTATCTTGTCTATGTAGGCGGCAACACCTCGAAGAGTTCTTATTTCGTCCAAATGATTAAATTAAAACTCTTCTAAAACTTTATATAATCTGTATTCGATCGGTTTATACGATCGATCGTAATTAACTGCCAATCGTTTCGTGTAGCTATCGGAGTTATATTTAAAATTATTATCGATATCAATAAATAAATTCCGTGGAATAATTACTTAGATTAAAATGGGAATTGTTGAATTGAGGTTATAGTAAAATTTAATAATCGTTATGAATCGCGTATAATATTGTAGCTCGTTGGAAGCTTGAAACTAGTGGAATGGGAAGCTTCTACATAACATTCGTTTATGCTTCTTATATACGCTTACAACCGATCAATATTTTTTTAAATAAAATCGATTTTTTTTATTGTCGTCCACATACGATGATCATAACTTACGTTGTTTCACTGAAATATTTAAAAGTAATTGTCTATAATAGAA
This sequence comes from Microceris miodesmiata, assembly GCA_018245735.1. Taxonomy (NCBI): domain Eukaryota; kingdom Metazoa; phylum Arthropoda; class Insecta; order Lepidoptera; family Hesperiidae; genus Microceris; species Microceris miodesmiata. The sequence continues at coordinate 3,870 of DWEC01000227.1, forward strand.
TTCAATGCATATGTTCGATTATACACCCGATTGCAATATTCGATTGTATATTTATGACTCGATTTTATAAATACTCCTATCGGTTACATTTATAAAATCCCAAATGGCTGTCTGAAATTTGCGCCCAGTTTCATCTTTTGTCATAATATTTTACTATATTATAATGAATATTTTTTTATATTGACAGCTATATTTATTAATCATTCCTATTTTTATGTGCTTGTGTAATTTTTATTTTTGAGTTTTATTATTTTTTCTCTTTTTAATTCTTCGTCGTTTTAAGTTATAAGTAAGAGATGCGAATCGTTGTACGTATAATACCTATGATAAAATGTGAATGAATTGAATGTTATAAATAAAAAAGTTCAATGGCAATTGTAATAAACTAAAGCAATAATCATATTTAATTATTTTTTTAACATGTAATTGAGTCTATATTATTTTAAATAGTTCCTTTAAATAATATCGTGTTTAATCTCACGATATCGTTTGTTCGCCTGTGATCCGTTCAAAATTTTTTCAGCACCAATTGTTACCGGCACTCTTCATGTTTAAGAAAGACCTATTATTCTCGTTGGAAAATAAATATCTTGTATATGACAACATTTCTGTTAATTGTCAAAACATATTTCATAAACTCAAGTGTGACAGATCGAGGTGTAAATTAAAAATAATGGCAGCTAATGAAAAAAAATTATATCTATAAATTTATAGATCATGCCACAATACTAGTATTTTTCCGCATGGGAATACCGCTGGAAATTAGTTTTGATATAAACTTTAATAATACATAGTAATAACCATAATAGTTCTAAAATGAATGCTTACCTAAACGCATAAAATCGATCTCCTATCAATACGTAAATCATCCATCTTAAGTTTGAGCAAAATGCCATTATGCCCACGCGTGGGAAATAACTTTTTTCGTTGTTACTGTTCTTATAATTCGTGACTACGAATGCATTTATTGTTGACTTTTCACTCTTCGGCTATAATTTTCAAATATATGGTCGTGGTTCAAATATATATATAAGTCGTGCTTCTTAAAAATACTTTTTTTTATTAAATGTGACTGTTCTTCTTTTTTCTTATAGTTACATGTTGTTATATAATAACAAAAAACATATTTCTGCCCTACCTTGTATAATTTTACCTTTGTGACGTATTAGTTGTTATTACCCGACTCTTCCATATATTTCAGAGTTATAATAAATTAAAACGGAACGTAAATCGATTAACGATTTGCCATATATAGGGTGCTGTAAAATGAAAACATGTAATTCCATTGTTTAGTACAAAGAACGTTTTAACCCCCAACTGTTTATTTTACGTGTTTTTTTTCTCATGAATTCGTCATCAAATTGTTACATTTGATTTGTACGCGAAAGACTGATTTACTAATTTTCATCGTGTTCTTACTTAATTTTGCGGTTATTTTTTTTGTAATGTGATTTGATTCTACGTAGCCGTAATTAATTATATTTTATTGTGTAATATTTCTATCAATTTTATTATACTCTCGTATGTTAAATGTATTTCTGTAATGGTACCTATGCATTATGCAGTGTCTGTTCCGTAAATGTGGGAAATCGAATGATTTTTTTGGAAATATTACTCCAGTAATATTTGATTAGGCATTATAGCATAATTTTAAAGCTTCACAGGCTAATAAACAGTTTATGGTTTCGAAACATCAAAAGGAAAAAAAATAGTAATAAATACGGAAATCATTCGATTTCTCAATATCATGGTTTAAGCCATTGTAGGTAATCCGCCGTGTTTTTGTAATACACATAATTTAAAAAGTACAAAATATTGATTTTCTCAACGTTGTATCCACTCGCCGTTTTGCGTTTTGTATATTTTACTTGCTGTGTCTTGTAGAGCCATAGGAAACGCTAAATGCATGGGGGCTGTCGTACTCTACGTTTAACTACTCTGTCGTTACTTACTAATGAAATATTCCCAATTTTTTAAATAAATAATTACTGTAACTAATTTATTTAAACCTATTTTTATGTTTCCGTTATAATATAAACCCAATTGCAGACTGTATGTAAAAAGTAATTTAGCTGAAATAAGTTGCGATGAGCCCAGCGACATCTCGTGGTTAAACGTGGTAGCCCTCACAAAGATGGCGGATGCAAAAACGCGGGAAGTGTGAATGTAATATTGTAGGACTTTGTAGACGAATAATATTATTTTGTAAAAAATTCCCGCGCTGCGTCTCGGGACACAGTGGATTCACAAAATTATACATAAATATATTATGAAGAAATAAATTTATGTGAGACCATATATCTGGGACGTTTTATTGACATTCTTAATTTCATGTTCAATTCCCCCTTACACACTTCTACTAGTCGATGCCTATTACGCGTCCAAATTTACGCGTCGGAATTACACAGTACATAGCCATGTAGATCTACATGCAGACAGCGGAGCATGACATAAGTACATCAGTGGGACAAAACTAATAAGACTACAGTTAATTTCTACTATTTTTAACTCGGGGAAAAATAAATATTACTGACCGCATCAGATATTTTAAAGAAAAAATATCATTGAGTAAATTCGCCCTAATTATAAACTTGAAGCTGCATTTATTACTCTTCACCAAACACAACTAACCAAAGAATGTCAATCAAAGAAACTTCACATGAGACGTAAACACATATAATTTATCTGGTATACTCCGTCAAGGTGTTCTCAAAACGATTTAATTTGTAACTGACAACACACTGGGTGCAGGTCTACCGTCGTCAGACGAAGTACAAAACACTAACATCTAGTATGTACACATGAATTTCTAAATGCGCGGGATTTGAAACGTCAAATCATCTAATTTAAAAACAAAATTAAACATATTTAAAATAACTCGTAGTGCACGCTAGTAAATAAATCATTGATAAGACACTGCTCATGTTAAAACACAATATTAAATTTACAGTATTTATATTTATCCTATATAAAATTTGTTTCAACCTCATAAATATAAAACTATCATTTTATAAATATTCATATTATCCAATTTATCGCGATTCTTTGTCAGTATGCCAAATTTTCTACTGATGGCGCCTCTTTAAAAACACTTGAAATTCCTTTTGACATTAATTTATTTTTTCGGCTCACTTACTCGCAGCTGGACAGTATCACAATTAAATCTAAATTATAATTTATTGCTTTTAATAATTACTGATTATGAAAATAAATTCTAATTACATTAAAAGTGAGAAAAATGATACTAAAACTATAGAACTCCGATCTATGTACTTACATTAAAATGAAAATTAGCTAAATTTACGTACATTTATTCACTTTTATTAATAAGAAATATTGCAATAAGGCAATTACAAAAATTCTACGACAGCAGTAATGGTTTTATTTCCAATATAAGTTAGGTTAAGCCACAGATCAAAATATAATAGAAATGACATGTGTTTTTTATAATGAACGCTGCGAAACACAGCACAAGTTCCTAGTGTTAAGTCTTAAAAAATTGGAGCGAAGAATTAAATAAAGCACATAAAAATACTATTTCACATTGTCGTTTGTAAAAAAACAGCGTAGCGTATAAGGCGTTCCAAATGCGGAACTGGAAGGCTTAATTATTAAAAATACTAGAATAAAATCAATATAAAAGATAAAGCAAATATGTTATAGGAATAATATTTTTTATATTTCAACATGTTAGAAACCTCTCGTACTTTAATATAAATACCGCCACAATACCTTAGAAAGTGTGAAATAACAGAAGGCATGTCTATTTCCCAATCCTTCTGTGGATACACCGTAATTGAGTAATAAAGAGAGTATTAAGTGGTAGTAGAAGCCTAGTTCTGCTGCGCAATAAAGCCTAATGGGAACGATCACACGAAGCAGAAAAATTTATACGTGGATGAAAAAATAAGGCCTACCTGTAATTAATTTGTACTGTGTTTACATGACAAGCCGGATGTCTATATAATTTATTGATATTAAATAATTTCGAGTTCAGGATGTACTAATTGAAAAACAATTTAATGTTCATTAATATATTTTGTACATATATATATATATAGTACATACATTGTACATATAACTGAGGATAACTGATAATAAATAAACAATGCACAATTCCTCGTAATATTTATATTATAACGTTGCTCAAATGATTCTTACGACTTTATATGCGTTTATAATAACATACATTTCTAATAAAATGACTAACGCACCGACTAAGTAACTATATAAACAAATTATAAGTGACTTACTTTCAATAGACCAGGCAAACGTAGTAACAACTACTTACGTAAGGGCTGTAGATAAGAATCAGCTTTCTTACGCATAATAGCATAAAACCTATAATATCATGAAAACATACCTTTATGAGGCATGTTTTGTATTTGACCACAGAATTGCCGAACATCCGCTACGGAGCACTCGCGATTGCAACTTTAAAACGTCCCGATAGTATTTATCAACCGACTCAATAACAATATGCCCAAAGCGTATAGAATCTGATTGAATTTACAACTCTCCTATCTATATTCAGTTGGAATTTCGGTTAATATAGAGTTTGTAACGAAACTTGTAACTTGTCTTTGCAACTGTACGCTGTCTATTACGATACAAAACAAGAGTGGATCCTACTAAGCTTGCGCGTCCTGTGCTTTCTTATTCATAACGCCCACGTCTGTTTAATGCGATCTTCCAAATATTGTCAACGGGAAATTGGTCCGATGAATACGCATTGCCGGGTGTTAATTACGATATAAGAGGACGTGTCTCCGGAGGCCAGCATTGTGTAACACTCGGAGCAATGACCGCTGGTATACAGCGTAGACATACCTACGTATGTGACATTGTTAATCCATTTAGCATAATATATTAAATGGACATTCAATTGTTCCTTTATGTAACTGCTTCTAAATAATTGCCGTAAAATTGTTCACATAGATACTAAGCTTTTCATTTCCCGTTTTCATCATGGTCCCCATAACATAGATAACCAATGGGGACATCCTTTTAATCTTTGAAGATCATCAAATTACCATCAAGCATTTTATTGTTCCTCTATTGGATAGGGTTATCCTCTCAGAATAAGAACTGAACCTGACCAAGCACGTATTGGCAGACCCACACTTTCAAAGACAACATAAAGAACTCTGAGTTGTGTTGAAATATTTAAACTTATAAATGTGATTTTGTAATGGAAAATGAGCGCAATTGAATTTGAACTTAGATTCCCCGATGTGAGACGCAGAAATTCAATTGTTAGGTCTATAAAACAACTTTTATTCATATTTCAAATTTTTTGACTTTACGACGTTGTACATCGAGTAAGTTAATAAAATTAAGTAATAAAAATAGTTAATAAAGTCAAAGACAACTAAAAAAAATCCATTCTCATCTCTTAGAGTTTCATAAACTATTTTCAAATTTACCTATTCACGTCATCTTCATTTTTATTGTGTATAGCTTACAGGTTCTAAAGTAACTCTCGAAAAGCCTATAGACGTCTGCCCATCCTTGATCTATGAAGGTATCGCTTTCATTGTTATACGGCTTTCGACTAAGACGAATAGGCGTCTCCAGATATTTGCATGACTATAACTAATCGCTTGAATAAAGGGATCGACAGACTTTATACCATATTGTCAATGGATTCGTTACTCGTGCTTTTTTCTATTATCTTTATTCTGCACCTGGTAGGATATAATTTATAAAACCACAAATGATTATAATTCACTGAGAAATTTTTTATTGACATATAATGTTAGTTACGAATAAGTAACTATTGACTATTGATATATACTATTGACTTACTGTGCTTATAAAACACCCAATGCATTAAATATTTTCAATTATAAACACAATTAAACCAATTTTCTTGCGGCACCGCAAACAAGCGTCAGTCAGTTATTTATGGAGGGATTATTTCGCGAAGGATGGCCAATATGGCGTCCGCTGGGGCTAAGCCGATGATTTAAACACACAACCTATCGATTCGCCGAAAAGTGTAACGCAATTAATCATATTTTAGCTGTCTCTTGATCACTTTAAAAGGAAAGTAAAAAACAGCTTAGTAATAAAAAGCTTTTAGGACGAAAGTAACGCTAATAACTAGCGAGATTAAAAATAAAACCTTGATCTTTTTTAACGCTAAGAATTTGATAATATTTCAATAAACAGCTGATGAATAAAGCCCTGCTATAAAGCAGGGCTTTATTATGCTTGTACATAAGTACAAGCATAAACCTTGTACATAAGTACAAGCATTTTTAACAATTCATGCAAATCCCTCTTCTGGACAAGTCTATTTTCTGAAGACGATAAAATGCACCATCTAGTCCAGTCGATGACACTTGTACCACAATACCTAAACAGCAAACATTTTACTTTTGTCATAGATTTCATCTATTTTTCAATAACCTAAACATTATCCAATAACATTAACCACCGACAATCATTAAGAGCCATGTTAAAACTCTCGATTTATATTTAATCACAACATACCTACCACAAGAGATTCAAACTGTTGCAAATACATTTAACTTTACATAACTACTTTTTTTTACATTTTACTGCTAGAAATAAAGACTTCTTAAATTCTGAAAACGCAAAACGTAAACGTTCGTAAATTTGACCCTTACACGCGTTTCGAGCAGAAATGTGCAATTTGTCGAGCCACATAATTACAGGGCAGAATTCCTCCTTAATTCTTAAATAAGAAAGGCAAACGGTGTCACGCAAAATAAGACTTATAAAAAGAAGTAATGAATATTACTGGGTTGGTTTTCGTATGTTAACCAAAAATATTATGTCTGTCTGTCCGTCATAGCATGTATGACTAACAAAAAGAATATTCATCTATGCTAAGATCATAAGTGGCAAAGGATCTAAGAGAAAGATGGGAAATCTATAACGTAATGGCGAGAAAAAGGCCCTAGCCCACGAAGGGTTGAGAAAAGCCGCAGATAACAAATACTTAATACCGGTATTTATATAAGAGTAATAATGGAAATACATATATTTTTTTCTAAATTCTACAAAATCTACACATTATCTTCTACCGAATGTTGAATCCTCAAAATGTTTAGACATACCACATGGATTCTGACGGTGCGTTTGTCACGTTAAAGCGGGGATGTCGTGAGCTATGTACCTAAATGAACAAGTAACCTGTAATTCATTATTGTGGCAGAAAACTGACTTACTTTTAGAGAATTGTTAGGTACATCTCATACACAAAGTCGCGAGCAAATGCTTGTATAGAAACAAAATTCTAAACGCGATGCGTCCTTGTCTCCCGGCCAAATTTTTAATGTTCCAGTAACAATATTTTAACAAGACGCTCTAAGTAATCGTTCGGCCATCTTTATAAAACAAAATGGCCGTGCTAATACTTAAGTAAGAATATTCCTTTGAAAAGCATCGAGTGAATATCTGGTATTAAAAATCGTCTTAAAACAAAATAATAGTGTTTAAGAGAAATTGATGTCGATAAATATAGAAACATGGTGAAAATATTGAGTGGTGACATGGTGAAATTTAATAAACTCCGTAACATCTGAATACAGCATGTAAAAACTTATGAAACAATTCACTATGTGAAATAGTCTTTTTGCCTTAGGTGTCCTTTACAGGAATCAAAATCCCATTGTTTTAAATCCCATTTAAGTCATATCGTACTTATTTAGGGAATAAAAATATCTTAATATTTTGTCGTGGAAATCTAAACTGTTAATATTTTGAAGAATAAAGTTCCCAAACCTATGTAGATATCCAAACTTTCTGGCAGGGAAACATTAATCATAACTTCTAGTAAGCCAACAATGTACAAATCTTGAAAGCTAGACTAAACGCTACGGCGCTAAAAACATGATCCGCTACGCTGCTTGTTAGCGTCAAAGACACGTTCGGTAATCATGTCCATCTAATTCTATGCAAACTAAGTTCCTCACGTATACGATTAAAAAAGTTAAAATTAAATTTACAATTTTGAGACACTGGTAAAACATAATGTTGCTTTATGTACTCAATTTTAGACGACAATAATTAGGATACTGGCCATACTCATGTCATGTCATAAAACCATAAAAGTATCCATAAAGTTTATATTTATAATTATACGTTTCGTTAATTATATTGCTATGTTTTATTTGGCTTCACTCCATTGGATGGATGATATTAAAGAGAATTCAATTATGTACAAATTGATCATTGATAGAGCTCTTTCGAAAATACCTCTCTCTGTTCATATTAAGTTTCTATTCGTTAACTACCTAATAACGAATGTAATTAAACTAATTGGAGTCATAACCATCTTATAAGTATATACCTCCACGTACCTAGTCGGATAGGAAATGAGTCGTTTTAAACGCTGGAAGCATTATATAAATGAAAAAAAGAAACATAGTAAACATGCGTAGCATGTAAAATGATTACAAATTCTTAATAATTATGAACAGAAATAATGATATGAACAACATTACATTTTTTAACTCCGATCCAACAGGATATTAAGGTAGTAAATTAAATATAATATCTAATACAAATTAACCATCAGTGAAGTAATGTTGTTATAATGAAATCGCTCCTACCGGTACCTATTGTGTCATACTATCTTGTTACAAACAACTATTCAAATCGGGGGATTTGGGATAAAATATTTTATTAACGTTAAGCATAAAATGTTTAAGATTTAAAGGAAGACATAATCCCGCTGAAAAAATATGAAAGACATTTCTGGTTATTGTCCGTTCTGTAGGCATAAATTATTTATTAGCCGAGTCCGTGGCGGTGACGAAGATCTTTATTAAGCGGCACAATTCATTTGCAGAACAGAGATGGATTAATGGGTTCGTTTATAATAAACAACATTATGTTTGCAGATGAGATGCGAAACTGCCCGAAAGTTATTAAAAGGTTGTGGGATTGAAATTCATTTGTCAAACCACAACTGAAGGAGATTATGAATTCAATTGAATCTTAAGAAATACATTTTTGCATATTATTTAAAAGTGAAAAGAAACTTCGCCGCTTCCAGATAAGAACCTCGACATAATAAGCCTTTTATTTACAGCCAGTCCAAGGGTCGGTAAAGCTGGCAATACCAAATAAAACTTTTAAACAAATCTAAAAGCCGTCTTATAACCAAATTTCATTTGTATGTTTCCCCATATCCGCTCGGATTTCCTTTTTCACGGCACATTTATCACGTTGGTATCGAAACGAAATTGTGAAAAAAGTCGCAAGCTAACAGCTTTTCAATCTGATTAAGATTTATTATGGCGAAGGAGCCCCCGTCTGCTACGAGAGCTGGAAAAAACATCGACTTGTTTTTGTTTCAATGGGTCAATCTGTAAAACTGTCTTCGCCGCTTCGGTCGTATCATTTGTTTTAACGGAGTTGGAAAAACAAAAATAAAAGCAGATTCGAACAGCGGTTTTAAAATTATAATTTTTTAAATGCACTCCTCAATAATATGATAAAGCTTAATTGATAATAATTAATAATGCCCTAAAAGGTTTGATGCAGACGCAGGCGAAACACCAAGCGCAGTTAACTCTGCATTAGTAAAGGTAAGTTCAATAATCGGTATCGAGCCATCAGTATCCTAATGATAACAATCGATAACAATGGAGATATCGATAGTGGTTTGAAAATATCTGACAGACGGGTTGAGGCAACTCTTTTTGTGTCCTGCAGCCGGGGAACTAGGGCAAATCCGAAACATACTCTACGGGACTTCATCAGTGCAAGTTGGTGGAAACGTGTTCTCGAAAACACGAACTAGCTCAAAAACATGTAACTAAATCTTAAAAGAAATTCTTATCTTCTTTTAAAAAAGTATTTACGCAATATTAATTAATCTCGAATTCTAAGCAAACTTACTCAACGAGACCACAATGCGAAGGTACATTTACTTAGATTTATCTCGCTCTCCTCGAAATTTTTACCAATCTCATCGCCGGGGGAATTCCGTAGATGCTAATTCCGCCAGCCACCAATACAGAGCTCCATTTAAAGTCGTTATAGCGAGAGAAATTTTAATTACACGCTAAGTGGAAAATATTCAAATTTACCCGACGACTAAACAATGGCAACACTCATTCGAGACCAATTTAATTTCTAACAGATTTGGCCGGCTTTAATATTGGCGATAATAAAACAGTGATTATTTCGTTATAATAATATTCATTGTATGCTTGAAGGTAAGTTGATATATAGGTACTCTAATTTAACTTAACTACTTTGTAAAAATACTATTGAACTACCTTATAAAAGACTCCTATAAGAAAAAAAAACCCAAATTTAGTATTCAATATATAGACTAAGATCCCAGAGCCGTAAGACACAACTTATTTTCTAAAGCATATAACTTTCGGTTCTCAGTAGTCTCTTGTGTACTTGTAGCTTTCTAAACAGGCTGATTTTGGTATAGCTGTAATGATTATAGTATGAATCAAAAAATATTCTCTACATTTTAAACAGGTCACCTACTCTACAAATTATTTGTATAAATATAATTGAACAAACAAGACATTTATATGAAAATAAAACAATGCAGTCCATTTACTTTTTAATATTATTAAAAATTACGTAGACATATTTTGTGGTTACATAGAATTATTCTTTATAAACAATGTCGCGATTAATGCTTGTATCAGCTTTCAATTTGAGACACTGATGAAAGATTCTTCTTAAAAACAACATCAGCAGATTGCAACAGCAACATTACTGAATTCACACAGACCTACTTCTGTATTCGAAGTACACAAATAATGAAAGCGAATATTGTTCATTACACATAAAAGTTTTATTCCAATTAAGCTTATTCTTCACATGACAAAGTAAATGCATGAATTTTTTATAATATATAAAGAAATTAATACATTAAGTGCTATAGCAACATTTGATTGCTGTCATTTAGGTTGTCATGTAAAAGCAAGGTGACTAACTTATAGGTAATTTAATCACAAGGGCACAGTGAGGCTGGTGCTTGAGCCAGGAGCTTCTCCACTTTGTGGGCCGGTTTCACGCCCAATGTTCTATAAAAAAAAATAGGAACGTATTGGTTCAACAGAAAAAAATATGGAATAGAATAGAACATGAATATTTAGAAGTTTATTTGAAATAGGTGTCCATATAGTTGGAAGACTGAATATAAGATGAAGACTAAATATTACATCAATCATTATACAAGAAACTTGAGATTTAATTTGCATAAGATACAGTTACACCAAAATACTTTTGTCCAGACCGTGTCATATCATACAGATTCTTATCAAAAAGTGTTGCAGCTTGCAAATAGCTTTTTTGAAGTAATTATTAATAGCAAATATTCATGCTTTCATAATTGAAGATACCAATAGGAAATATAGATCACTGTTGAAAATAATTTATTGACATAAATTAAAGATACCTCTTTTGGATAGAGCTATGTACATTCATTTTCATTAATCGTAAATAGGTACCATTTAAAACAGATTTCTACAAGTTTTCTTATTTCAATAATTAATACCTTAAACTAGAAACTTTTACCTGTTGTCTAGTTTGTAAACATAACTGCATGGTGCATGGGCTAACTTGTTAAGTACCAGAAAGTTATAAGAGGAATTATCATAGACGAACTGAATGAAATGAATGTCTAATCTCCCTATGTGCAAAGTGTAATGTATGTATTAAGGTCTAATGTGCCACAAAATAAAACTCAAGGAAGTGTGGGAAATTCATACCTTAACATGTATTTGATTCTTGAGCATAGCTGCACGCAAAATTAACATTGATGTCCGTCGTTGATATTCTTTTCCCATAGCCAAACTCCTCTCAAATGTGGTGCTTCGTTGATCTACATCTTTAGCATACAGAATTTTATTGTGTGAATCAATACGAGCTTGAATTTGACCATCAAGTATTAATTGCATGAGCTCATCTTCCAAAGCGTTAACTGTACAATTAAATGCAGCAGCCATCAGTCTCATATCGGCAGAGAGGTATGGGCTGAAGTACTGAATCAGAGCTCTGTTTCGAATCTGCATATACAGTGAGTTTAAATGGGGTGCTAAATACATATCTAAAAGGAGATTGTCCTGAATCTCATCCAATAGCCTTAGGCAGGAAGCATACTTTGATTCATAAAATTTAAAAATAATGTCTCGTAATTGTGGCTCTAGTTCTAGGAATAATTTAAAAGAACTACTAACTATAACTTGTTTCTGTAATTCAGAGCGATCAAAGGTGGCAAGGGCACATAGGCCTCCATACACAGCCACATTATTGCTGCTTAACAGCTCTGGGTAGTCACAATGATCAATGCTAGCTGCTAGGAAATGTTTTGCAGCAGATTTGTATTTTTTTGTTGCAAGCTCTGCTAAGCCAGCAGCACATTTTAAACGTGTTAGTATAGACTGATTTGAGTCCTTCCCAGGAACCTCATTAAAATCTGGTGTGCTCTCAGCTTTAGAGACATAATTAAGGACATGAGCCCAGTTTTGCAGATAAACTGACACCTTTACCACATTGAGACACATCATTATTATGTGTTTGCCACTGGTGCAATAATCTCTAGCTCTCGAATAGCATTTCAAAGCACTGGTTAGATCGCCACAGTCAAGGTAATGATCACCAAGATCATCATGTCCTCTCCGAATACTCTCTTTGATGGAATTGGTTTTATAATTTTTCAGGTCTGTATCTAATTTTTCTAATTTGATAGCGGCTTTTTTGGTCTTTGATTCAATCCAAATGCTATCCAGCACGGGAATGTCCTGGGAACCCATCTGTAGTGCAACATCTGGCAGGCCAGCAGATGCTATGGCTTCAGCAAGCTTCTTGTGTAAAGTTTGGTATAGACTTACATTATAGGTAGTCATAACATAAGTGATAGCCATTTTTAGAGCTTCTAACCTAAGTGAAGGGCAATGGTCTGACACAAACATTAATCTGTACAGCTTAGCAAATCCTGTATAGGACGCAGCATATGTTTCTAGATCTAAGGTGGGATTTTCGACCACATAACATTCTGTTTCATTATTTTCATTGTCTTCAAGTGGGACGTCCACTTGCATTGGTTCAGCGTTACTCTGAAAGAAACGGGACAATATCGTTACATTCGCTACGTGCAACAAAACCTCCTATAGATCGATTTGTGTGTATCTATATTTAATTAAGATGTTGTGCTTACCATTTCAAACATTTTATATCAACAAACTTCACACGTAAAGAAAAATACGCGATTTCCACTGTCAACGCAGGAAACCAACCTAGAACACAAAGTATTGGTTTACTCCTCGTACTGAATAGGTTGTTGATTCGGCCGTACAGGATGAGTAAGATTTTAAATATTTTAATATCACATGCCGGTATGATTGGATAAGAAACAATTATTTTCAAAATACCTTTATCATTACGTTTCTTTTCTGCAGCGGCATTTTCCTTTTTTGACGAGGAAATTAGTGTTACCATTAGGCAAAATTATTTATATTTAAAGATAAGACAAAAAGCATTCGCACGCTATATATTTTATCATTTTGGTTCAATTCTACCATTAACAAAAGTACAGACTGCAGTTCATAATTTTAAAATATACCCAAAGCGACTGTTACTTTACTCTTTGGGCGAAGGATATGATATTTTATTAAGTATTTATAAACGAGACATCAAAGAAGTAAAATATATTTATATTTTTTTAAATATGTGTTTTATAAACCAGATTAAAAAGATAAAATAATAAATCTTAACCAAGGATGTAATATATATCTAAGATGATGACGATAATAGGTAACGATATATGTCTAATTGGATGATAAAGATTAAACCTCGTTATCAGTTTGTCAATAAATCATTACTTATTTTTCAAATATACAAAAATGGATAGTTTGTCAACAACAGGATACATCATTCGTATGAACAGTTAGTGTTTTATGTTGTTTCTAATATTTCTTAGTAATTTTAAGCAACTTACATATATATCAGGTAAACACGTAATTTCAAATATAACTTGATTTGCAAATTGTACTGATTAAAATTCATGTGAACGTCGTTTTCTGGATTAATCTTTACTTTAATTAGTAAAATTACTATTATTTTATGAATATTTAGACTATTAAATAAAATAATGTATTCTTTGTTAATACTTGGGCTTTGTTTCCACTACAGGAAAGCCAAAGCGACGCGTTGCATCATACCTGTTCCGACCCATAATATCATTGTACTGTTGGAACATAGTCTGCCACGCTGGCTAAGTGCAGATTGGCAGACCTAACACGACTTAAAGGTTTTTTTTTATAAACTATGTATAAGGTGTGCAGGTTGCCTCATGATATTTTCCTTCACCGTTAACAAGTAATGTTTAACTGTAAAGTTCAGAGCCTTTGGATGGGTTTGTGGACCGGTTGGCAAGGCGTATGTACGATCGAGCCGACAACGGGCCCCATGTCCACCTCAGGGGCTTCGCACCCTTGCACGCTCGTCCTCCTGACGGCCGCCCGTACCCGTGGGAAATGGAAGGGCAGGACGATGCTGATTAACACCGATGTTCGGCGAGTGACGACCACAAACCACAACACCGACTAACGACGGGGTGAGATCACCGGGGGGCAGTTAACCCCCTGAGACTGCCCGGGTAAGGAGGGAATCCTCGAGGCCCGCAAACTCATACCCAAGCGGCGATATACCCGCTATGGCGTATGAACGACAACGTAGCTTAAAACTCACATTTTGAAGACTTTGCCATGAGAACTTTGCCACCACTGCGTCTCGTTGCATAATTTACTTTCACATTAAATGTATTTTGAGTTCTGTATACATATTAATAACCTACAAAGTATAAAAAAAATTGAAAATGAGCGATTTCGGGTAATTTTTGACATTGGAAACGAATGTAATCGAAGCAACGAGCTTTGGTGTAGGTAGGCGGACTCCGGTAATTCACAATGACTGACCGTTTGCGGGTCGAATCATCACATCAAATTGAGTTTGAGTAACACAAAGCCCGAGGTATCAATTGACAAGGTACTGTACTGTCATTAACCTTAGTGTGTGTAAGAGAGAGACGGGATTAATACAGTTACATCCCCACGTCTATCCTCCTGCGTAGACCGAACTCCGAGTCTGCCTTTTTATGAACGTCTCTCCAAGAAATGACAGCTGTTGTTACAAGTGACAACTGCCATGACAGTTGTCTGACATGAATGACAAGTGCCACTTTGCACGCGGAATGTTATACGCCACAGAGCGTTAATGTGCCGACAAACTGAACTGACTTTTTCACTTTTATGTAATTTATATTATCTTTAAGCGCTATCGCGCGGCAATGCGCGCGTTTGTGCGTTGGTTTCAAAATTTGTCGCCACCCAACCGATAATTGATTGAACAGTGTAGAGTTTGATTGCTATGCAACGCCATCTAGTAGTGAAAAACATAACATCGCGCCTGTTAC
>DWEC01000228.1:0-19277 GCA_018245735.1 Microceris miodesmiata
CGAAAAGCTGTGCCCTGCGATCTCCAACCCGCATGCCCGGCGTGGAGATTACGGGCATAAACCCCCTTTTAGGTAGGCCGATGTCTAGCAGCGGACTGAAATAGGCTGATGATGATGATGATGAATTGATAGAGCTGTCAGAAATCTTCGAAACCAATTCGCGTGTATGAAAACAGTGGTTAATGTGGCACAGGCGCATCAGGTCTGCAAGAATAGAGATATTTGGCATTCGGTTTTTTCTGCCCATTCAGTAAGGGACTTGGCGTGATGGTATAGAAATACAAAATTGTTTCAGATAATCAAATTAATTTTCGATCGAAACGGTGCAGTATCCCCATCTAATATTATTTTTAATAACATCATATACGACAATGCTAAGCGATATTAAGACCATACACTTAGGTTATTATGCATGCACCCCCTCGGGCCGCGTCGCCGGCACCTAATTACAATATAAATATGTGCCCGCGACGTTTAACAAGTGACCCCGACCTTTGTAATCTTAATAATCCGCCATCAAATCATAAAAGGCGACGTGATGCGAATTTTGAAAATACGTATGTCCCATTAGAAGAATCCGTGACAAATTTTTTTCACATTCCATATTATATGCTAAATTAGCGGCATGAAAAAAAAGTAATTTTTTTTTAACATACCAGGCTACAAAATTCTGACTTGCCATCCAACGTGTACATAGTTTCAAATAATGGTTAAGCGATTCTAAAAACGAGATTAATTTTGAAATTACTATTATTTTATCGCCACATCAGGTTTGTAATTTTAATCAATAATTTCCATTTTCCAAATGAGCGCGGTCAGTCTAAAAAAATCTAACGAAGTTGTATGTCTCCGTAAGAGCAATCATTAACGAGTCGCTGTGCACCAACGTGCGCCAGCTGTCGCCACAGTGCAGTGTGTTTTAATATGTCGCAACGTCGACAAGCCAAGGTAAGAATTTATTTCATTATTCGTTACTCGTGTAAAACGAAATTGTAATTCTAATTCTTGAAATTCAGCCGTTAATATTATAGGCTCTATTAGTATGTTATGTTTGATACGCGCAATTATGTTCAATTAATACGCGTATCGTGACACAGTAACTATTAATTTATCTGGTTAATACCTCTCAATATAACGACGAGCGACAACACGATTATTAGACGAATCCTTCAACAATCAACCTTCTATATTGATTTATCTAAATATCATCTTCATAATTGCTCTGTCTACTTTATAAGCTGTTATCTTTATTGTAAATTAACTAGTTCTGAACGAGTAGTGTCTATCCTCTTGAGATGTAGCTACAATCGTTCGCTGAGTTTCATGTTTCTTACTTCAATGGATAGCAATTAAAAAGCGTATTAGCACGACATGAATTGTGTAGGCATATGCCAATGAAAATACCTAAATAATTACATGATTATACATACATACACACACACACACATATATATATACACACACACACACACACACACATATGTGTGAGTATGTGTGCGCGTGTGTGTGTGTGTGTGTATATTTGATAATTGAGGGTGCGGGGCAAGCAGTACCTATATGGAAACTAGACATGTGCGTGAAACAAACATTGTCATAATTACATATAACAATTGATTAATTGACTCCACCGCTGTAAGCCATTCACTTTAACGCGTAGATATAAATGCGATTTTTTAAATTGAGGTTATTAAGTATTTAGCGTAACCCAAACTTCCGCAATAAAACCGCGAACCGGTCGGCCAGCTGCCGGCGTGCGGACACTGGCTTCGGAGACTACCAAGAGTGCAACCAGACTGGGTGGCACAGTAGGAAAATAATAGTATGTTATCAACCGTTTATAGTCACAATTAAAACGTGTAAACATACTTAATTATTTGACTGTTTTACAGAAAATTAATTGTTAACTACTACTTTAATTACTTTCAGAGTCGACAAAATATAAATTTTACGTGTTAATGCAGCAAATATAGAGAAAACAAGTACAATCAGACAGCTAAACAACATATCCAAGTACAGATAAAGCCTTTCGTTAGTAAAAAAATTGACATTGACAGAATTAACGTACTGGTAGCGTTCGTATGTTCTCGGTATCGCGTGGCCATATGGGCGGACACATGCAACAATAGGCTCGCACACAACCGGTCGCGGGACCGTTACAGATGAGACGCCGCGCCGACTGGAGCCGTGTGAATATGCATGAGGTCTGGACTTGACCTCGCGCTACTGGAGCGCGGGCGCGGAGCGTGGGACCGTCGCCCTGGACCCAATCGACGTTTGACATTCGCTTCGTTTATAGGCATTAGTACGAATATAACCTGACAAAATCTCTGTCTGTCGGGAAGTTATAATCCCCTAATCTGGCGTCACGATATATTACTAATAGCAATAATAATAATATTAGAACAGAATCAAAGTTACATCGAACATGTCGATAAATATAAAGACTAAGCCTAATTATACAGCAACGAAATATATACTAGGCATTGATCCTTATGACAAGCCACTCTAAATTGACTAATCGTCTCGCGATAAATTAGGGTCCGTACGGGAATTTGACAAATTCACGCAATGTCATGGTGATGCTGGGGAATGCATGCTGATATTTAAGTAATATAACATAGGTTACAGCTATATTATGTACATTAGTTTAGTACATATTAAATTAAGAACTGACCACGATTGAATGAATGCTTTTGGCAAGTTTGTTACCCGTATTAAACAAACATTAGAGTTTAGATGAATGCTCTCAAACAATAAGTATTTTATATTCGTTAAAAATGTTAAGCTTTTTAAGAACAATTTTAACAATAAAGAACTTGTGTGTGATGTAAGTGGGTACTTGAGTATCTTAAAACTAAAGTTAAATTTAAGTTTGGACATGTCACCCAATGACTACAAACTAATCGAATGTCATTTTAAGAATAAATTTAATATTTTTTGTATTGAAGGCGAAAGAAATATCTGTTTCGTTATAATATTTACCTTACTTATTTAATTTAAAACTTTGATTGTTTAAGAGTGTTAATTAATTTGACAAATCGGTATATATGGCTTTAAATTAGTTAATTATTATTATTATTATATAAGAAAATTTAAATCTTAATTTTAATGTCTCGTTTAAATCTCTAAGCGTAGAAAGATCCGGCGAAGTTGCATTAGATAAATACGAAGAATAGAGGAAAAGAAAAAGTACAATAATGAGAGGGTGTTGTTTCACAAGAGAACGGGTTGAGTTGCATTGAGAAGTGAGGGCGGCGGGGGAGGCGGCCATCAATCAAGAGAGCCGCGGGTCAGCCCCCGACCACCTGTCGCGTGCGCGCTCGCGTCGCTAATCAGTCACCCGGTCGCGGCGAATCTCTGCTCGCTACTACCGACACCTAGCATATTTCTGAACTCCACACTCCATCGCGTATTTAGAAACTTCTAGATTTCGTGCTACTAATGTAACATCCTCGCAATCCAATGATGCAATTGAGACGATATTTTTATACTAGTGTTATGTACCTAGTGAGCCCTGTACGCTCCTTAGTAACCAATTAGTTCTTAGAGTTGTCAGAGTGAGTTGTTATGTCACTTATTTAGATATCCAATTCATTCGTATGAAGAAACTGGGAAAGAATAATGTTAAAATCAACCAGTACCAGGAGACTAGAAATGAGAAGATTATCATATATTCTCCTATCTAAACAGAACAAGCTTTAAATGATTAAAAACTCAATGGTACCAAATCACAGCTTCGTATAGACAATTTAAGCTTTTTAGGATTTGACTGAATCAGGTTTTTCTATCACCTGCTGCGTCATCAATCGTTATTCGTTCAGTGCCGCCCTCTGAAATCTCCGTGTACCATTCTTGTTCTAGCACACAATGGTCTGCTTAATATATCCGCGACATCTAAGTTTTAACAGTGATGTTTGATAATCACTTTCAATTATCAAAAGACAACCACTTCGAATGATTCGTATAACACTCACTAGCTATGCCATGCTATGCCTAGCTATGCAACTTCGTTTGAATGGTAGTCAAATTTTTTCTAAAATTAAAGTAGCCTAAGTTAATCCTTATTACATCAGCTATCTGCCAGTGAAAGTCCCGTCAAAAACGGGCCAGCCGTTCCAGAAATTAGCCGGAACGAACAGATAGACAGACATAAATAGTAAAAAATGTTTTTTTGGTATGTGTACCGTGTATACATACATATACATAAAAAGCGGTTATTTTAATATTACAAACACAATCCAATTTTATTTATTTGTATAGATTATGTTAAAGCTCTTGTTTGTATAAAGAATTTGTGGTATCCTTTTCTATATTTAGAAGTACTAGATATTCATTGGGCACGATATAACATTGTTTATTGTTAAAAATATTGTACGCCAATTAAAATAATTCATTGTGATTTCGTTGACATAATTAAGAAATGTAAAATATACGAGTATTCACTATGTAAATTGAAGTACTTGAATGTAGAGGCGACGGACCAGCATATTCACAAATCACACGACGTACACACATCACAGAGAACGAATCCGAGAATATTCGACTACCAAATGCGACAATGGCGAAAAATTTCTTTTCGCTAATAAATGTAATCTCGTATAAAATCCTCGAGCGGCGAACAAAAGAATTATTGCTCATCGACCGAACGGAATTCGAGCGTAAAATAGCAGACATTTATGAAATAGCGGTAGCATGTCATTCGACGCGTCGGTATCGCAGTCCGGCGGGCTGCGGGCCGCGGCGATCGCTGTAAATTTCATCGCAATAGTGAACGTACACGCGAGACTAAAAATAAACATGGCCACAACGGGCGTAACCGAGCGATACCGAGATAACTGCTCCGGAGTGTTTGCCGTGGATCTGGCGCCATTCGCCTCTCGCACTTGTCACATACCGAGTATGAATATGCGTTCGTTATGTCCACTTATATTAGGTTTGCTCGATCCATTCTATACCATACTTCCATTTCTGCGTAGGCGTTAAAAATAAATTATCATTCGCCAGATAAATTTATCTTTCTTTATAAGTCGAAATAAATATAAGCGTAAGAACATAATTCTAATGAAATGAAAAATGTCGAAGACCTTTCTAAGTACCTATTATGAAGAACAAAAGTACTGATAAGTAAGATTTATATCTATAGACGACACTTATAATAGCTTTAAAAGTTTTTCGCAGTATCCGATAATTTATTGCCTAACGCGCGGTTTGAATTCAGGCACGCAGAAAAACAATTCTAAGCCCTAAAGAAATTCCAATATATTCCTTAGGTAAGGGATATTAACTTAGATGTCATTGACTTCCCTCCTTGTATACGATCAGTGTGTATTTGATTGATTTCTTAGAATTGCACAACGAACATTCAATTTTAGTTTGAAAAGTTACGACGATGCATTGTCAGAAAGCCATTAGTTATTTCTACATTTGCTTCCAATACAACCATATTGGACATACAATTTCCCAAAACCTTGACATATGGCGGAAGAGCTAACAGTGCAAAAATGTAAGGCGCTTACGTCTCGTACGTCACGGAAACAAATGGAAGTGGAATTTTTCAGTCGCCAGGATAGAGCCGCGCATAGAGAGATGGGAAATAATTTCGGCGATGATAATGCGCAAAGCAGCAAAAGTGTGACGAGCAGAAACAAACTAGATTGGAGCGAGGAGCAGAGCAATAACGTCGGTGGGCTTCATCTCGGCCAGATCACGTTCGTGGAACAAAAGGAGCTCGCGGCGAGCCGACAGGCGGCAAAACGAACTAAAAAATCACGTGCAAATGGAGCTTTTCATACTTAACAAAGTCTGCGATGTGAAACGTTTGCAAACGACGCTACCGGCGCCCTGGCACTACCAAATAACCATTACATATTCAATGCTTATACGCGAATTATGAAAGGATTCAATGCAACGTTTGTGCGTACCGCTCGCAGGTGTGTATGAAACAGAAGGAAATTTGAAAGTGTAACGAAATCGCGCCGGTGCGAAATGAAAAGGACAACCGGGAGTCGGGAATGTGCAATGTGACAAGTCCATGTAGCATTAAGAAGACATTAGGGGCGGGGCGCGCGGGCAAAGGGCGCATTATTTAGCAATTTATCACGTTACCGATAGCGGAGCAAGAAGTTATTCACATATTCGTATTCAAACTCTGCATTTCCATACTGTGATGATTGGGAAACAAAATGATAGCATCCCAAATATGTGCTGGGACGTCCTTATTCATGAATTTTCCATTTCAGTTGACATCACTCAGGGCATGAAACTGTTGGTGTTGTCGAGTATTAGATAAATATATTTAAAAAAAGCTTACTCGAAGTTATTAACTATGCACTTTTGTATCTCGTAAACTCTACCAATATTATTTACTAGTAGATTACAAAATCCCAGTGATTAGCTGTAAAAGCACAATTGTCTTTCTGCATATGCTTAGAACGATGTAATAAGCAAAATCGAGGGTACTGTGGGAGGAATGTCCATGGGGTGTCGTGAACATTGAACAGTGGATTGCTCACTTGCTAAGTCAAGAAATATTAGAGAATCACTTAAGTATAGAAAAAAAATTGTTTTCCTCTTTAAATAGTAATCTGATGGGGCACTGAGATGTTTCTGGAAGGGTAACAAAAATAATTTGTAAGTTCAAAACAATGGAATGTTTTTTGGTAAAAGGTATGTTTATAACAAAACAATTAGAAATAACTTTAAAAATGTATGTCGGAGACGGTCATTAATACGGATGTTGTGTTGATACGCATGATGCTGGAGATGGCAGCACGATGGAGGTGACGTCGAGATTGGTCATTAGTATGAACATCAAACGTATCGCAGATACTCAATTGTACGGATGGTCAACGAAATGCAGCGCTATGGATGGCAGCACTATGGGAATGTCGATACATGCCCAACTTCGTGCTATAACAGAACCTAGCTGGTGGGGAGACGTTGGATGAAGAGGGACGTCCTATCCTGCCTTCGAAGAGAGCGGATCCTCCACTCTAGGAACTGTTACTCGTTTCGTTTGCCCACTGTGTTAGTGTTTCTAGGCCGGCCCTTTTGGGAAAAGTTAATACAGTGACATTATAGTGTATTCGCTGCTTCTCTTGTTCGATTACCCACATACTCGCCCACATTATGTCGATGATGGTGCTAATAATGCCACCGACACGACACACGTATCCGACATGTAAATGTTCGTGTTATTTTGTATGATGAAATAATATTTATATGACCATTTATACACCATGTAGTTTCGGACAATATTTTAGAACTAACATGTTTTAGGAAGTTAACTATGGAAATGTCAAGTACTGTAAAAATGATTTCATACGGAATAAAATTCAAAATATCGGATTTTTTTAAAACGTAAGTATCAAACAGTAATAAAATACACAGCAGTTATCTGCTCTTGTTGTAAAGTGATGACTCCCCTCACAATCACCATATGAAGCTTTCATCGCGCGTCGTCGCTGCGAGCTTTCAAAAAGCTTTCAGTGGTTGATCGCGCTCGGTGCGATTATGAGTGTTCCCAATAGTCATTCGCCAATCACGGGAATGAAAAAAAAAATGTTTTTCATTTCTTGTCGATTATCAATTAAACGAAGCGGCGTTAACCTCTATTTGTTAATTGCTCACGGTGTTTGATATTTTCGCATGCGGCCTGCGAGGTGGTGGGTACGGTTGCCAAGCGCCCGCAGCGGAAAATTTGGCGGAAACTGATCGACACCGCAGCCGAATAATATTGCATTTTAAGTCACATCAATCGATCGGCGGTCGGTCGCACACGTGTTGTGCCAGTAGTTGTTTATGTGCCGCAAAAGCCACTAAGTTTTGCATGACTGCCAAATGCGGACCTCTATATACTTCATGCGGGTGGGCTTTTAGGAGTGCCCGTGGGAGATGTTAGGCGAGGTTAGCGGACGTACGGGAGCGAAGTCGCGCGGTATCATTATCGTTACAGTTCAGCGGTCGGCGCCAATTTGTCGGAGTGTGGAGCGAGTTGCGAGCCCGTCGCGCTCTCTGGACACCATTAATTGAGCCATGGATTTTATTATGTAAATCTTGAGGCCGCCAGACATGATATATTTAGAGCGGACGCAAATGTATTTTGTCTTAATGTCAGCAGAAAGTTCAAGTGCTTTCTATTCGAGTTTTTGCTAGAATTCTACACTGGTGTAGCCGGCAGAGAAATGAACATTGAATCCACGTTCATGGAAAATAGGAATTGTAATCGGAAACCTCATTAATATCTAATTTACCTCATAATCATAATCCTTTGTGCGATGAGTCGATAGAACTTTTTCAAATTTATTTAAAAACCTGTTCAATTTAAATGTGATCCGAGTACTATGAGAAAAAAACAATAATGTTTTAGAATTGTAGAGTTTTTCGCAGTTGTTCGCGCCTGTACAAAGATGTATGATAAGCGATGTGGGTAGGTACCTACTGCGAAATCGTTAGAAGATTTAGAAACGTCATTGAAGTGATGGCGGGCGGCGGCGGGTGTCGCGGCGTGCCTGCTACCGACTACTCCCGATCCCATAAATATTTTACTGTGCACTCCTTTATAGTATTGTGATCAGATCGTCGCGAAGCGCTCCCAGCGCGCCGCGGATCGATTTTACATTAATATTTCAATAATACCCCACTACCCGTATAAATTTGTGTGCTACGAATTCAGCGGAATACTCATATATGTTTTCATTATTTCACTCATCAATTACTAATGATAGTGAGCGTACAAATGTTAAACAAATTGTTACGATTGAAAATTTTACTGAAGTATTAGTGAATATTTAACAAAAAAAAACAGAATAAATATTTTACAAGTGGCCTTTCTTGTCACAGGCTAACATCCTCGTCGACGCGGTGAGTCAGCGACTCAAAAGTACAACATATGTATGTACGTGCTTTATATAACGTATGCTTACCGTAAAGTCTTTGAGAACTGATACTATTATTAAACAGGAATTTGAAAACCGGGTAAAAGAAAGGAACACACAGACACACATATTTAATTAACTATTGAAAAGTAAGATGAATATGACGGAAGCAAGAAATTTCTGCCATCTTGCACTTGGCAGACTATGGCCTTAACCCTCTCATTATGAGATGAGACCCGTGTTTCAACAGCGAAATGTTACAAGGATCGGAAAGGAAAGGAAGCAATGATGCCTCTATACCTTATACACTCAATTATAAAAAAAATGTAGATTGTTGTAAAAAATTTTAGATTGTAGAAAAATTGTTGTTGTAACATTAGAACAATAGTATGCGAACAGGGCACAACGACTTCGACAAAAAGCAAACGAAAGCGCGATTGACGAAAGGTTAAGTAGACAACTGCCCTCAAATTCTTGACTAATAGTATTTGTGAGAAAGTATTGCGAGCATCAAGACAACACTGGCCGAGGTAGGAGTACTGGTAATAACACGACGCGCTCACGATAGGGCCGCAAAAGGTCGCGTTACGCCGTTTGAAAGTGAGACGCGCGGCGCCACGAGAGCAACAAATTAAGTCCCTGAGGGGAATGGCCCGCCTTCGCCCGCTCCTTCTACTCAGCTCCCGAATTTTTATTCACCTGTAAAAACTTGGCAAATTTTCTGCGAATATAGAGATATTTGTCATTCGTTACTGCCTGTTTACCCAGTAAGAGAGCTGGCGTGATGGTATAATAGTAATAATAAAAGTTTACTTATTCTTTGTATATGTTATTTTATCTGTGGTGTAAGAAGCTTGAATGTCCTTGTCTGAAGGGAATTATATAAATGCAATGGGACATAAGCTGGCCAACTTTTTCAAAAGTAAACATAGAACCAAAGTACTAATAGATTAGACCTTATGCTGTATTCGCTGATATAAAATCAATAGCCGACACTTCTCCTCAGCGTAGGGAATATGGGCGAAAATCACCTTAAGACCTTTATCCAACAGCAGAATGGGCAGACTCATTATAACATAAAACATAACAGCGAATACAGTGTTTGACCAAGTTCGAAAAAATAGTGTTCACTTTTTTCCAGTGTAAAATTCAGTTAAAAATGTACGTGAAACACGATTATTAGTAAAGTTAGTTGAACGTGGGCGCAATCAACCAGGCACGATGTGGAATAATTCGGTTCTCGCGCGAGCGTTGAGAGGGCGGCCGCGATAACATCTCACCGAAGGGAAAACTTGGATATTTCCAAAGAATTACATAACCAAATTCGCCGAATAAAAGTTCGCGTACGTGCCCTGACAACTGCTGAAGTATTTTGAAGGTCTCCCTTTAAACTTTAATTAAGAGTTAGAATCGTTTACCGCCGCTCCCCAGTCATCTTCTTGAGATATTAAAGATTTCCAATTCCGCGGAATGTTGTCGATATTTATTTGATTTGTTATCTATTTACGTTTTACACAGCAAATATATGATGAGTTACAGTGTAGCAAAATATACTATTTGATATTAATAATACACGTAGATATATTTTGTACGATGAAGTAAAATTATTGTCGTAATATCTATATCGCTTAAGTAATTATATATTGTAGCTTAATCACATACCATATTCTACATATTAAAGTCGCAACATGTTGTCATTCAACGATGTTCTTATATTTTACTCCAAAACTACGAGTATATCGAACTTCGAAAAAATTCAAGCTTGCAGTCTAGCCTATAATATAAGTCAGTCAAGCCTATATCTTGGGTCTACATGGAAAATACACAATTTTTGTTATTTTGAAGATCCGTGACGATGTGATTACGTTATTCTGTAGTACACCTTTAATAAATTACCAACACGAAAATTCGCTTCTGTGCTTGGTTAAACATGAATTGTAATTCATGAATTAATTCATTTACACTAATAATATTAATGTGTAGTATTAATTATAGTACATATCTGCAACAACGTATATAATATATTAATAATATTTTAACTATTGATACTTAATAAGAAAAAAATTAAAAGCCAACATTCAGAATCTAATTTACGAACGGGAAAAACTCAATTACCGAGTAACTAGTGTACTTTACAACGACAGCAAATTTATTAATAAACGACACCGTTAACGGACGTGTAATATAAAGAGAAGAAGGAAGAAATCTGCCAATGGCAACGCTTAAGAGACGGGTATAAAATTAAATGGGCAGAAGGCGTTTTTACAAGTTTATCGAGCGTTCCATATCGGGCAGACGTCTAATGGGCCAGCGGGCGCCGGCCGCGCTGCCTGTCTGTCTCGGCGGCCGGTGACGCGCGCCAGCCGCCACCACCGCGCCGCGCGTACCCAGACCTTACCCAGGCCACATCGATCGGCAGCCACGCCAAACATCACATGACCCATTACATTAACCTCGCTACACTTCCAAACTAGTAACAATAATAATAAACTCATTTATTTTTCTCTCACAGAAAGCCTCGCTGTTAAATAAAGTTATTAACGTAGGATGTTGTCGTTGATACTAGCAACACGCACTTGGCCCGCGTGGCAGACTATGGCCTTAACCTATTTTAAGAGGAGATTCATATCCAACAGTAGAACGATAAAAGGGATTAACGATTATGGTGATACTATGCTTACAACCCATCTTAGTGAGAGATCGATGCTAGAATTAGATTTGAACTTTAAAAGTGTGTACCACGAATGAAACTCAAGCTATCCGGCCGAGAACAAAGAACTGTGAATAGCCACAGGGCAACACGGTTTGCTAGCCATAGCTTGCTAGTTTTTAAATCGATTTATTGACTAAAATTTATCGTGTAAGAAAAGAACTTGGTGGTAAACCGTGAGATAGAGGAAAGTGTTCGCCATAGCATGAAAATCGATTAAACATGTCTACTTGTTCGGTGTTGTTGTCACTTTTATTCACATTTTCGTATTTGTCGGTACTTGACTCAAGTAAATTTATTGGCGTTAATAATTAAACGAGGCTTACATAATTATGTTGAGTTGGGGAATTATAAAAAGCTAACCGGCAGTTTATATAAGGTTAGCGAATCTGAAGGCTGAGAAACAAAAAGAAAAATTTAAAACATCATCGAATGAGCTAATCTGTGAATAATGATAAGGGAGCGAAGGGAATTAATTATAGTATAGTCCTTCGAGTCTTTTAACAAAGGACGGACATAATATCTAATAGCATTTCTTATCAGTCAATCACGGTCATGATGAAAATTTTGTGAATTCTTCTAACCATTTTTATTATTGAAATTATGTACATTAGGAGTATGATAACTTCATACTTACGCCGGGCATCTTATGGGGTATGAAATGAGCACTGATAATGAGTGCCGACCTGAATACTAACAGATCTGACGCACCTACTACA
Source organism: Microceris miodesmiata (assembly GCA_018245735.1). NCBI lineage: Eukaryota > Metazoa > Arthropoda > Insecta > Lepidoptera > Hesperiidae > Microceris > Microceris miodesmiata. Next base: position 12,306 of record DWEC01000228.1, read on the forward strand.
TTCATATCTCTATATACCATACCAGTTTCCTAGACTAAGATATCATATTACATACAGTTATGTCACCCCAATATTATTACTGTTACAGCACAGAGCATTATACATTAGCTCAACAGAATTTTATAGTGTACCTACATCTGTAGAGCAAAAATGATAGTATAGAGGAAGAATGAAATAAAATAACAATAATATGTATAAATAAGTAACAAATTCTCTTTACCACTAACCGAAACACACGCTACGTACAAGTGCTTCACACAATCTCCTTCGCACTCCCCGCTACAGTCACTTACACGGAGTGAATTGCATGACGCGAGACTTGGTCATCTTCTCTTTCCGTTTCAGTACGTTGTACAGTCTCAATATTACATAATACCGACTTCCAAACGGGTTTAAAATTATTATTTTATTCATTATATTCTCTTCTATTAAAGCAATGAGAAAATCAGCAGTATGTACATTAATCTATATTTGACCGCATTGAACTATGTCAAATTCCCTATATAATAACATATTAAATAGCTAAATTGTACATCCGAAATAAATGTGGGTAGGTACTTGTGTTTTAACCACAATCGATAATACAAAATAAGTACAGGATTCTGAAAAGTTTCATTCTTAGATTGTTTAATACTACGACGATTACCTACTTACAATTCTTTGGCAATCTTAATAATAAACGAATAAGATTTGTGATGAGTAAAAATCAGAAAATCTAAACACAAAAGGTACAAAATTACCTTCCCTAATCATTTTTGATAATATCTGTAGATTAATTAAAAGTATGTATTAATTCACAGTGTTATTCGTAAATACACTCAGTATTAGCGCAAACAAGGAAGGAACGATTAAGCTCCTAGACGCTGGGCACTCGGTCTAGGCGCACCTGCGCCTCACGGGCTGATACTGGGGTGTTTACCTTTACCGTTTTCAAATATTCAGAGGTTTCCACTTTTACTACTATGCTCCAGTACTTATAGTTGAACGGCGACAGTCGGTCCACAATCTCATTTGTGTTCGCCACCGTCGCTGGCACGGAGGAAATTAGAGACGATTAGCTCTACCCACGTGTAGGTCGTTTAGCTTGTAAAGTCAGTAGAGTTGGTAGAATTGATATGATATGGAAATGAAAAATTGTCGGATTCCTTGTAATCTAATCTAGTATATAACCTGCAGTCTTCCGTCCATATCTCGGAGCGTATTTTTGAAGTTTTATAACATTCTACTTTAAAAGTTAACTGTTTTTATAACTCCGTAACATCATAGGTTAACAAAGAAACAAACTTTTACAATTATTGTAGTAGTTAGGTTAGAAGAGGAAGAAGGACGAGGATTCTATCTCATAAAAAAATATCTATTAATATTATTTTATTATCACGTCAGATCTCTTAAGAGATAAGTAGAAACACCGAGTGTAAAATATCTCTACTATTACAGGACTTAACGTGTTTTCTCTATATTTATTTTTCTCTTTCATTTACGTGTACTGTTTTATTACTTCAGTAATGATGAGATGCAGATTAAAATAACATTTGTATCATGTTAGTTCATTTTGAAAGTAGAAATAAATGGCCTAATTTTTTGATTGCCCTCAGAGAGCGATACATATTGTAAGAAAGGACATTACAAAACCGCAACTTAAGATCATCATCATCATCAACCTATCTTAGTCCACTGCTGGACACAGGCATCCCCCAAAAGGGGGGTTTATGCCCGTAATCTCCACGCTGGGCATGCGGCTTGGAGATCGCGGGCACGGCTTTTCGCACCGCCGACTTGCTGCCCGTTGGCAGCCAGGGCATTTAGCCGTGCCTATTTAGGCTGCTCTATACCGCAATCAGCCGGTTGCCAGAGCCTCATCTATTATAGCAGAGTGTACCATGTGCAGGTGAGGTTAGCTTGGGTTCCTGAGATGGTGGTTGGAACTCCTTACACCCCCAGCAACTCAACGGTGTGAGACAATTCTTATTACCCGAGTTAATGTAGCAATTAAAATAAGAAAGTTAAAGGTTGTCTAAGAAATTGGTTACGCGATCGTGCTTGGTAAATTCGCTTTGCAAATTTTACATTACAAATATCACCGAAACCGGTTGTAAATACTTTATAGTGAGTCGCGATATGTGCATGTTGATATGAAATTAAACGATGCGAGACTCGCAGCCTCACTAAAATTTAAGGAAAAGGTTATATGGTGGATAGTTATATGGTAAGAAAGATACAGTAATAACTTTACGAATTTTGAGGACAAGGTGTTCTAACGAACCAGTTATATGCATATCTGCATTAAATACATGCAAGGTAAGGCATATATTGTAACAAACATACAATATTACTCATAAAACCTTACATTGATAAAGTAGCGAGTTGATTGGAACTCTACATCCGGACAAAGTACAGCCCATATGTAGGTATATTATCTCAACTTGTAAGTTTCGTAATACGCACCTCTTGCAATTATGCACACAGTAAAGTCACAAGGCGAAAATTGAACGGGTCACTCTCACTGTGAATATTTCTCTGTCAGAACAATTAAATCAATAGACATATTTATTTTTTAAACAGACTATGCAGCCTATCGGCGACGGCGGCACTACTGCAATACGCAACAGTGCTGCAGTAACTTACGATGATCAGATCTATCGCAGGTAATTTACGGAATAAATTCCGGCCAATATAAGCTCTTCCCAAACTTTCCGAATGGTGCATTTCAGAGGAATAGTAGTGTTCTTCGAAGGGAAGCGGGAAGTGATTCCGAGCCGCTTACACGGGCACCCGCTTCAGGACTGCATAATATATTGAAGCGAATGCACCGCAGTTTGATCCTCTTCTAGACAAGGTAAGTACGACTGGAAAGTTTCATGATGTTACTTCCACTTTTGCAGCCACTGCGGACATGATCTAAGGCGCTTTACCTACGTAAATTGACAAAGTTATAGCAACGACATCTCTTTATTTTCTTGCATGGGAGTACCGAATGCTTTCCATTATTTATGACTAATCGTTGCGGAAATATTGACGAGTTACGAATATATATTCCAGGGGAAGTGTAGACGTTTGTGTGACTAAGTTGGTTCGATCGTACCCGGCTATAGCACCGCACGATATAAACGCAAATGTCTCAATGGAAACTATTATAAGATATTTGTTAACAAATGTCAAAGGCAAGTGTATAAATGTTAGCAATGATTTAAGAGAAAGAGTCCATGGCCGTGGGGCGCTCACGCGGCTTTGCAGTCTATCGCGTCCATTGAAAACAGCTTATCGAGATTGTCACCATATCTGTTTCGTGGGAAGGAATATTAAAAGGGGCAGCTAAAATTTGTATACAATGTAAAATTATTTCTGTTACTTTTCTAAGTGGGCGCACACAATTCTATTCACAGATTCATATAGAAATTCGAAGAACAATTCGTACAGAAATTCAAAGAACAATTCGTACAGAAATATAAAGTGAAAAATAATTACTGATTTTATTTATGATATCTATTGTTGGTCTTTCCAAGCATTTAAAAATACTGTAAACATTGTTGGGTTGATATCGAAAAGATTTTTTTTCAGTCTGATCAAATGAATTTAGCCGGTAGTTCCCCCTTCATCTGGACATATTGGCAAGCTTTAGTCTTTTCCTGAGGCGCCACTGTCTCGTAATCTCTGCTTGTATTCAGGCAGCTGCCTAAAGCAGACCGAAGCTCCGTAGACGGTGCCCTTCGGCGATGTCGGCTGGATTTTCAATTTAATATGGAAAAGTTATTTACGTGTATATATACCGGATATTTCGAGCTTTTAAGATTCGAGATCCTTCGATGCAGTAGCCCATATGATACGACGCTATCTAAAACACAAATTTATAACGCAACACCGGATTCAATCTGTGTTTTATTCAGCCATTGCATACGCCTTACGTATGTGATAGAGAAAAATCTCCGATTGACTATTACGACTCAGCAGAAGGTCTCCCTATCAGATAGTATCATACAAAAGACAGCGGCTGAAAAACCATTGAATTCAGAGTTTTAGTAATATTTTCTACATTCAATTTTGGAACCGTTTTATAATCTTGTTATTAGTTCCGTATACAGAAAAGATATACAATATTTTAATGCACGTATAGTGTATACCTATAATTAGATTTCGTTCATAACATTAGCTAATTTTAACATCTAAGTTCGTATGCATGCATGATACAGCCACACCATGGAGGCAATCTGGCATTTATAAATAGGGACTGGTTCGCTAAGCTCAAACAATGGCCCATGTTTCTTAGGGATCGAGCCCGTTATGGTAAACCTTGGTGCACAACATACCTTAGGTAAATGACGAGCTGCATCGGGCGGTAAGAGCGAACAAAACAACGACTTTCTCTTTCGTAAATGTCTGAACGAGAACAATATTGAATGGCGAATAGAGCGGGTAATGTTGAAAACTAACTTCGATAGATAAAGGACCGCGTATTTCAACTGAGAGAATCGAGATACGAATCACGTTGAGTAGCGGCTGGAGTTATCCAGCAATTTTTTTATGAGTGGAAATATTTCGTTAACTAACCGAAATACTGTTCGCATTATCATTCGAGTTTCAAATTCGTAATTATTTCACTGAAAGTTTTAAATAAACATAATATAAACATTTGTCTGTAGTAAAACTCGAATTTTCCAGTCGATGCACAAGTGAAACCAATATCGCTAAGGAAACAAAAATCGATGCCAACGATTACAAGATGAGCGATTTATTAATAAAAGTAGTTTCATTTGTTTGGATAAATAAAGAAGCCGAGACAGTTCAGTGAGAAAAGTTGCTAAAGATAAGCCGGAGAGATGTTGGTGCTTTGCCAGGAAAATAATCATGAAAAATATATCAGGTAGGTACGTTGGAAGATATTAAAACGTAAAATAAATTTTCTGCCACACTAAATATACGGAGCTGTGAAACTAAGTCTTTAACTATTCACAATACGTTTTGATCAGCTATCGGATATAAACAGAGAACCAAGTTTTTAAACATTACTGGTAGGCCACGTTGTAAAAGAGCTGCATTTGACTAAATAAGAAAAACCTAAATATTCAGGAGTCAATTTTTACAATTCAGTTGTAAATTTACTCCACACTTGTTACTGTATTTAAAGTTAAGATAGGTAAGTAAATTGTAATATACATCGTTTAAGAAGAATAGATTACTTACATTTAAATAGAGCTCCTGTAAATGAACATATGACTCCGAGCCGAAATCTGAAAAAAAGCAGAAAATATATTGGTAATATTTTTAGAGAACGTTTACAATAAAAAAGAGGATGCAATAAATAATGTTGATGGGTAACATGGATGTAACACAGAAACAGCGAATGTTTTCAATAAGTGGCAAGGGACGAGCCTCAGTGAGCGGGTGGGAGTGGTGAAGATCAATTCTTAAATGATACTCGTATCATTTAAGTTTGTTGAGCACACACTGCCTCGCGAATATAAAACTAAACCAATTACAAGTTTTCCAATATGCCCGGCAAATTATACCAATGTTAAACTCGCAATAGCCTTCATCGCGGCTTCTTGCTGACTTCCACACGGATTGAACTTCGGATCGTGTACGCGACGCACTGAGATTTATAAGCACATTTAAATTAATGTATTTTTTATACGAGTATTGTTTTAATTGTATGTTTCCCTTCCTGTGGTATGGATACCTCAGAAATCGTGTTTCTTTTATATTCTCCTTCAATTATGTTTTCGTTTCTTTTGTTCTAGATTTCAAACAATATTTTGTATTTCATATTTTTTAATTTAGGGACCTGAAACCTAGCCTCAGTGACATCGATATCTATGTCAAACTTAGACATAAATTAGCATTGTTGTTATACTTTTTTATTAGATGTGTTGCATTTAAGGGTTTTTGTTTCACTAATACGTCAATGTAGAAATTAAGCTGAGTATCTCTAAAATCTCTAGAATGTTTTTTCTTTTTTTTTCCTTTAAACGATGCTAATTCGTAAAGGAAACTCAGACAACAGTGAATATAAACTGTTATTTATTCTAAAGATTTATCTTCGGCGGCTTGTTACTGACTTTTCGGGGATTAAAGTTCAGAGCGTATAATACCTATGTGCGTAATTTAAATCGGGTGTATGTTAAGAACTCCAGCCCTCCCAATCGGAACAGAGGCTTGGGTTTCGTACCGAGTCATGTATCAGAATGCGGAATCATGTCCAGAATATACTTACCAGCCCATACATGGAATTCATTTAATCTCACAAATTTAATATCACAAAATCTTAAAGCGGGAACAAAACGCTTCTCTAGCTGATACGTACATTGTTTGTGACATGAAACAATTCGCAAGACTGCGTGAGTCGTTCAACAAGCTTCGCGTAACGTGATCACAGCCTTTGTTCCAAGTGGAACGTATGAAAGCTTTATCTAAAGCTTCCATTCATTTGTCTGCATCCAGCTAGCTATGTATCATGTGTATGGATGTCGGCGCAGACTGCTCAATAGTAATGTTTAATCGAATATCGTCGGTAATCCGCATACGAGTGTTCGTAAGGATGAGCAGTTATTAGTCATATTATACGCGATTATTCAATGTTTGTAAACGAACCGATATAAATATCGGTGCTCTCACATATTGAGCTAACTAGTCATGAGCAAATCCATACATATTAGAATTAATACATAACATACATACATAATACAATGTTCTTTGAAATGGTAGGTAAGGTGTGGTCTGTCATGCTGCAGCGAGCGTATCAAATTGTGGCCGTGACTCTTTTCATTCATAGAAAAGACCTGCGTTTAATATAAGGATGAAAACGTAACATCACGCCTGTAATCCTCGAAGGGGTAGGCAGAGTAGCAGGTAGTACACCCCCACGTTTCACTAGTTACACACATCCAGACTCCGAGTCACTACCAGAAATTCTAAATTAGAAAAATCGAATAGTATCCAACTCGGGATTTGAACTCAGGACCTCCCGATCGGCAGTCG
>DWEC01000229.1:0-19230 GCA_018245735.1 Microceris miodesmiata
GGCTTGTCGCATCCAGCATCTGCCTGCAGCCTTTCGCAGATCGTCATCCCACCGGGCCGGAGGGCGTCCTACACTACTTTTGCCGAGCCGCGGTCTCCACTCCAGAACTCGCCTACTCCACCGGTTGTCGGTTCTCGGGCAGATATGCCCAGCCCATTGCCATTTTTATTTACGAACTCTATAAATTTTAATGATACAACATTTTAACCCCCAATAGTAAATTCACAAACGCTATTAAACTTTAATATCGTAATCAATGTTTTGTTCCAATTCTAAATGACGTTTAAATTACGCCATATTCCTTAAATACTGTGTACAATGACGGTGATGTACGAGTAGATGATGAAAACTGATAGGGGAATATGATTAGGAAATTATTTACAATGAATTTGAGCTAACTAACGTCAGATACAACTAGATAGTTTTATATAAGGGTGTATAGCTGTTATAATGTACTATAACAATTATACATAAATATGTAAAACTTTAATTCCTTAGTAATGATACATATTCCCCGAACCGATGTGGAACGTCCCGCCAGCCCAAGGGTAGCCGGTCGCCCAGTTCCGTCCGCGAATCTCGTTCTCATCGCCGACATCGCTAAAAGTGAACTTCGACAATGTACTCATTTCTAGACGAGCGCGTAGCTTGGAGCCGTGTTTTTGAATATTTATACTGTTGTATTTTTAAACGCAACAGCTCTGTTTATTATTTATAAGGTGATTAGACAAGTAACGGGGTTCTATTTAATCAGAACACTATATCTAATATTAAATGTATAGCACATTGGTCCAGAGGTTAATGACTTAAAGAATCCTATGAAGACAATTGTAATATTTCGGGAGGAAGAATATTATATATTAAGTAGAAATACAGAAACATAGAATAATAATAGAATATTTTCTTTGTTATTGTTATTATGACATCGTCACGCCAGGTCCTTTATAATATAAGTAAAAGCTGTAGTCGCACTGGAAATACAATGTGAGCACTAAATGTTAATTGATCGGTCCATCGAGCCGTGCTTAGTGTTCAGCTGGTGAAGGACACCCAGCCCGTCGCACGAGCGAACACAGCTGCAATAACAATGAGAACGTTGACCAGCGGCCGGCCTCTTCCTCGATACGTGCGAGTAGCTCCGACCAATGGTTCAACAACACATTTATTCAGTAACATCGTTGCACACCTTCTAGCACGGCATAGCGTTGTGTACCGATCGCAAAACAGGATTGATTCATTTGCATGATTAATTACCTCTCTCTTCGGTTCTAATCTAAGTTTCTCTACGATAAGTGTCCTACGTATAATGAGTCTTATCAATATCGGTTCAGCTATTTCGGAGTTTGGTTCAAACATAGACAGGCAGATAAAATCTTTAATTAAGTATATCTGGACTGTGTTTATATGTAATAAATATATACTTAATAATCTGTATGTCAAAATCTTTCATTCCCATATATGTACATTCATATGTACTCGTACGTATGCATATAAATGTGTACGCGATGTAAACTAATTTAGGTTTAGTTTAACAATTAATGCTCTTTTCTAAACGGAAGTTAATTGACGATAAGTCTTAGTCAGACAATATGTTCCTCCAATATTAATAAAAGTTTAAAATTAATCGTAATTTTATTTTAATAATTGCAATATATCCACTCAAAGGGACACCAGTGTTTCTAACAGATTTCTAGTTCCAAATTAGACAAGTTACATCTAGATGGTCCTGTTCTACCTACACACACAATAACGCTAGCATATCATTTCATTGGAGGCTTGAGCAAACGATATTAGTAGCAGATGGACTGTACAGATTAGCTTTGCTAATAAATCATGCAACTTGTGACAGGCTGGATTCAAGCATGAAGATATTAACCATGGACGTCTGTATCATGTTACATCAAGGCAGGGCAGCTCACCGACTGGGAATTGAACTACGGACCTGTCTGAAACTTGTTCACCGTACGTCAAAGTTAATCAACGTCAGTCAAATGAAAGCTATAAGATATATTCTGTTGAAGATAAACTCAGGAAAGCTGACTTAGAAATTACATAAGTTATCGGAAGTAATAATTATTGCGTGGTACAAAAAAATAGCTTACAACGCGATACGTAAAGAACTTTTCATATGTCAGAGAGTATTCACACGAAACTATCTAAAATTGAAAATGTATTAAACATTTTGGTATATCCTTTGATATTTGGGAGTAAACTTAATTAACGGGCCTTGTGTACGATCTACAACATTTACAAAAGAAAAGAACGAATAAAGGAGTGCATTTATTACTAGAATGAGATATTTGTTTTATATATTTCATTATTTGTGGAGTGATTACTAAATACATATTTATGAATTTCGAAAAATTGCATTCTAATTTTAAATGATCAATAATCGAGTTTCTTGTAATTTGTTCATATATTAAATTGACGTTCGTATACATTTTTTCCTGCTTTTTTTGAATGAAAATACTTCATGAATAAGTATCGATGTGAAATTATCAAATGTGAAATTATCAAATATTAACATCGTTGCTATCAACGGGTCTATTTATTTATTGCTCCTTGACGTTGAACACCATGTGTACTACGAAACAAAGAAAACAACTGTTTTCGCGTATAAAAATATATAAGAACATTCACATATAATAGATACAAGGATACATGAATTTACAATAATGGTATTTACATCAGGGATGGGAGCGGGGAGCGCATAAAATGCGGAAAAAACCGCAATATGGCAACACAGGCTGTCCAGTTCGCAACTCATGGTAAAAATAAAACTAAAAGCCACGAAAATATACTTCGAGAGGGATAATCACATTTCTGCCAAAATTTTCCTGTTATGTGCGCTAGATACGACAACAGCGCCATTAACTGGAACGCCTGACACAGCGAAGCTCCACAGAGGCACTGAATAAATATGTGATGCGGACCTGCGGGGCGGCACTCGGATATTCAAATACACCGCAAAGTTCAACGCTCACGACAGGTGGCACACCTGCCGATTTAAGGAGACGTCTAATTAATCCGACGGCAATGAAGACAACAAGTGCATTTCTCAAGGCGGGTAATACCTGCGAAACAAGAGTGGTAAGTGACGATCACGCTCACTGCAACGGCGCCGACTCCGCAACCACAGTCATACTTCGTGACCCGAGCTGAACGCGGCTATCCGTTTTACGCGCGAACGTTACGTTTTGAGTGCGTGTTGCCAGTACGAGTATTTAGAAAATGTAAGTTTTTTTATTTATCTAACTGTTTGCATTTTTCTTTTACAAAATTATTAACACTTTAAAACATTCAAATTATAAACGCTGCTTAAATACTTAAATACCTGAGCACTAAATAACTTTGTAGGTGTAGAGGATTTTGAACTTGCGCTACTAGGTATATTTGGTTGGAAAATTGTTCAAGTAGAGCAGATATTATTTTTTTTGAAGCGCAGATTTATCTTCCTTATTACCTAGACGAGGGTTTTCAAAAAGACCTGGACATAATATTATGTCATATTCTCGTGAAATCATTCGCAGTGAAAGTCGTACAGTGGCTTCGATGTCACGCGAAGACGCCAGAGTGTCACACTGCGTCCGGATTATTTCGATTCCCAATTTTTTTGTCATTCTTACCTTAATTTTTTTTAAATATTACCTATATTTTACTACACAAGGCACTAGAATATGATGTGTTACATGATAAAAATAATTGAAACAAAAGCGATTAAGTTCTGGCACTTCGCCGGCCGCTACCGCGGCACGCTCGCTTCGCTCGCTCGGTTCGTTCATTGATGGTCCCTGTTCTAACCTAACCTATTCCTTTCGATTTCACCCAAACTTCGTTCCGCACTTTGAAATTTTGCAAATGTGTATGTAGATTTCTGTTGTTATATTTACTTGACTTGAAAAGTGTCATTATAAATACACATATTACTATGTCCGCACCCCAGTAAACTTGATCCAGTAATATAACTACATCACTAGACTTGAACCGTATTATAATTATATTCCTAGTAAGATAGTAATGAATCGCTTTCGCATAACTATGTTCCGGTATATGATTATATTCCTAGGGATAAAACTATATTACGGTTTTAACTAATTTACTGCGACATATACATTTCCCTAAGAACTGACAGACGACTGTAAGGCCGGGGACGTGGGAGGGACGCGCGGGCGACATCGCTGGGACAGGTCGGCGCGCGGCAGTGCGGCGCGCGCGCTGGGCCGCGGCGTGATGCTACTAAATCGAGACGCACTCAGCAATCACTGACACAATATATTCGTGTTTGCATTTCCATTGGGACATATGTGTCTGTTGAGGAGCCACATGTTTAGAGAATATTGAACACGTGTCCCCGTCGCCCGCCTCGTCCGTACGTACCGTCGAGCACGCCTACCTGCAGACGTTAATGCGCGCGACTAACCTATTGACGTAAAATGTAAATTGTAAGATATTGAATTATTACACATAATATAATTACTCTTGTAAGGGCTCAATACTCCTGAAGCTCGTAGCGCGAGAGGCATTACTGACCATTGAGTTGTTTCGAGTGTAGCCTTTGTGTTTGCGTGACGTTTGGATCTATGAATATTCGTAAGTTTGTCTTGTAACGTAGAAGGGTGTGAGGGGGAGCCGTACGCGCCCTCGGTTGTCCGTAGAATACTTTTTACTTAAGATCCTCGATTTAATTAAGGTAATTCTAGCGAGCAGAGGTTACATAAGTGTCGGCTCTATTTTTATATCGACCACTGGGAATCTCGAGGTCGTTAGCGAACAAGCCGTTACACCCATCGGGTTATGCATATTTTATGTAGACCCTTACAATAATTATTTGGTTCTGAGCAGATGATGTCAGTATTTGAAGTGTACTGAAACAGAAGTCGTCCGAAAAGTGTGTTATCTTTGTTTAACAAATATTTATATAAAAATTATGATCACAAGTTACGACGTTAAGTGGGAGGCGCGAACATCGCCCGTGTTTTGTGAACATCGCGGGTGTAACGGGTTGTCCCGTCCGGAGCTCCGGGATGTATGCGATCGTGTAGTGTATTCTTGTCCCTCCTGTCAATGTTACGTTGACTCTTTTGTCATTCCCGTTGCATAGCGTGTCGCCGCAAGAACGCCATGTGCGTACATGCATCTTCTTGTATCATTTTAATTTTAAAGAAATTTATTATAAACATCAATATAAGCAAATAGTTTGTGTAGTCGATACAGAAGCGACTTTATTATCTCGGTCTGCGCCGAGGGACAGGATTCCTTATTAAGAGTTACGACCTCATGTATACGATAGGGGAATGAGGGTCGCTAGGCGGTTGGCAGAGTAGTCCTAGGGTTTCCTGTGTACCAAATATGGAGCAGATGGCGTGCGCGTAGAAGTACAAAGAGTGGGCGAGCGGTTGTTGACAGGTGACGCCGGAGCGGCCGGAGCGTTGTTAAAAATAAATAATAATTATTATATCAATAAATTTTTTATTATAAATTTAACATGGCTTTTATTCCAATACTCCTAACAGTTATCAGTGTTTAACTGAAGTACCTGCCATACTTCACACGTCTCGACAACCTGTTACAATTGTCATAATTTAACAGAATATCTTGCTTAACAGACGCTTGCTGTAGGTGAGCTCCAGCAGCCATTGGCAGAATCTAACAAACTCCTTCCTTTATTTACATATTTATTCAGAATAAATTTGCATAACAGGCTACATTGTCAATACGGGGTTAGGACAGGAGTAGTGCTTCATTGCTTTAACCCTTTCACTGCCAGAATTGGTTGTATTCCACATGTATGGTGATCTCTTTGCTTGTACATGTACAACAAAAGCCTTAGTATAATTGGATTTTTTCAATCAAAACAAAATATTGGTTTCCATAGCTTAAATAGTAAATGTTTACAAATATCGTAATGTACATAATTTGTGTAATTAATTGGTTCAAATAAAAATGTTGGGGATTTTTATTGGAAGTAACTACATTTTTAAGAAACAAACTATGATAATGTGAAAATAAATATGTAGATGTTTCTGTATTATAAGGGTTAAGGGACAAGAATATTTTATTTTATCGTCTGTGTTCTTCACAGTTGATGTGACCTCCATCAAAAACCAAATAACATTGAAAAGTAGATATTTATTTATCCATAATTTTGAATACCACTAGGATGAAGCCAAGAGCAAAATGTATACCAATTATGTATCAGAATGTAATATTTAACTTGGTCACACATCCTTATTTGTCCAATTTTATGTTGGGGCCTGCAGTACAACAATTGGCACAAAACAAAGTTGTAAAAACTACATGCATAAACTGAAAATACATATATATAAATGGAGAACAATAAGTTACATTACTTAATTATAATATACAATGTTACATTCTAATACTTAAACATACACTTCGGTTAGAACTCAACTTGAAATACTTAAACCAGTGACTATAAATTGGCAGTTCCAGATTTCTCAACAAGTTCAAGCAAAGTGTGTAGTGATGTGTCAAACAGCTCACACCTGATGGGCATCTCCAGGGAGTAGAATGGATTCTTCAGAGCATAGTCCGAGTATAACTCATAGATCCTCTTCAGCACCACATCTGTTCCTTGCATATTCGGGTCTGTTACTATTATAAATTTAACACCTGCAACAATAAAGTTAACAAAGCCATTCTCATACAACCTACACATAAAAGTGCCTTGCAATGCCTTTACAATCTCCAGGACAACATAACCTGCCCTCCCCCTGGTTTTTGTCGTTGGCCCATCTGATGTGACTTTAATTTGAACTATTTTCAATTTTGCGCCCATTAGAAGTATTAAAGTGTGCTGAGGAAGTAGCTCCCACATCAACGTACCGCACTGCGACGTGCAGTGCTATTATTGAAATGGTAATTTGCCCTAATATACGGGAATTTTTGTTTTTAATGTAAAGGTCATTTTTGTAAATAGGGCAATTCAAGTGTTTGGATTAGCGACGGATAAGACCTAAACGGTTTTCATTACAGTAAATGGTTAAATACCGTTGAATATGGTTTTTATTAACATCTAAATATGTAATTTGAGTAAAACAACTGCTTGTAGCTGTGAACACTTCAACATGAAACATCATCATCATTGTCATCAGTCTATCATGAAACATCACGATATGACCGAAAACGTAAAAATATACACAATGAATCTGTTCATAGTTGTTTAATTCAATTTGTAACAATCGCGAAAACGTAAAAAATCTTTAGTCTATGTGTTTTAATCTTTTTCTGTCGCCCCGACACAGTGACTAACACGTGTTTGTGGCCCCTATTAAAAAAAGTCGAGAACCATTGATTAGAATTATAATAAAATATTACAAATGAATAATTAAAGTGATATGAGATGTTGAGTCTTCATTCATTTAAACATGACTGCCCTTGTTTAGGGCTATGTTATCAAATATATCATTTAACTGAGAGTATGAATTGAACATGTTTTTCAGTAATTGTTATAGGAAAGATAAACATCTTGCCTGTGAGTGTCTGGAAACAAGATAGTTTAAAAGTGTCAGCAGTCAGTGTCTCAATGCCTGAGCTCTTAGGCACAGGACTGAGTTGGCTGGCCAATGCAAACAGCGGGTAGAACATGCTGGCCAACACAATTTTCTCATTTGTGGTTGCTCTTGCACGACCAAACTTAAGACTTAGAGGGAAATTTTCCTGAAATTTGATGAGTATTTGTAAACATGTTAATAAAATTTATACTTTAAAAAATTATACAGGTAAAAGCTTCTGATTCTATTACTAATCCAGCATTTCAATAATTCCTATCGCTATGATTGATTCTGTCATAAATGCAATGACTTATACTTTACAAAATTATGCAGGTAAAAGCTTCTGATTCTATAACTAATCCAGCATTTCAATAATTCCTATCGCTATGATTGATTCTATCATAAATGCAATGATTATTACATGCTTGTGTGAATAGCAAATATAGCTATTGATGTTTATGAAGGCTTTTGCTGGGACCACCACAATCAAGATGCCAAAGAATAAGTTGACAATTTTAATATCACACCATGAATTACTGAAACATAGGATCCTGCATTTAAATGAGTTGAAATACATTCAAATGCTATGTCAAAATGAACCAAATACTGTTGATAACAATACAATCACTGTACTACCATCACTACACCATCTTACTATATTCTATTGTTTTTCTCACAGTTGAAGATATATTGCTAAGCAATAATATTATAATAAGTTTTACAGGCAATCATACATCTTACCTTAGCTTCTATAAGATCTAATACATCCTTGCCATCTTCTGTTGTTCTCCCATTCACTGGTGAACCGTTTACAGACAGCAGTATATGTCCAACTATTAAATATAATGAAAGTGTTAATTGATATGGGTCATTAAAATCAATAGAAGTAATATTACTGCAGTGTGTAAAAATAAAAATGTTTTGATATGTGCTTAAACAATTATATATATTGAACCTTGAATTTTTTTTTACTGTTACCTCACAATAATTGAAAAAATCTGGATAGAACTGATGTTGAGTTATGCAAAACATGTCCTCCTTCCCTCTAAGAGGTGACATTGCGGTAATAGTCTTAAAAAGACCAATTATTAAAAGATTGCACTGAAATTCTTGGAACACAATGTCCAATCTAATACGTACCATTCACTCCATCTCTTTGTCCGAAAACAACGACCACTTTCTTATTTTCATATTGTAGTTTTATGTCTAAGGGGTAGCCAAATGTTTTTTCGGTTTCCACGCGTGGAATGTTATGATCATAATTGAATATAAGACCTCCTGATTTGCTTACAATGTACACACCATAAATTACCATTTCTGTTTTTTTAGTAATACTTAAAATAAATCAATAATACGAATGTAAATACACCCTCCTTCGTACACCCATTGCTAAATGACACCGCGTCATATAATAACCTGATGTTTGACATTTGGCATAAATGGATTGAGGTTTTGTACTCTATGACAGCCTATAATTAAATATATTTTTGGACTGCTTATGTTACAGATTAACAGAACTTAAAGACTTATAAATTTATTTTAAGCCACATAATTATACAAAGAATTATAAAGAACTTAGGGTGTTTTATAACATTTTTATTAAAGAAAATATTTTTCTCAACATTTCATTATACAACTGTTTAACAGTTTGCACAGAAGAATGTACGATTCTAATGGAAAATGATTTAGGTTTTGTGAATTTAAATATCGCACAAAAGTTTGCCGTTAACTTGGTATAGTAATATACAAACTAAGATGTATCTTCATATTTTTAACTTAACAAGCAATTTGCCCATTCAAACTTTGGTAAAATGAGATAAGGTGGAATACTTAGTATCTATACCATTACTGTTTCCCTATTTTCTAGCGTTACTCTCC
The DNA here is from genome assembly GCA_018245735.1 of Microceris miodesmiata. Taxonomy (NCBI): domain Eukaryota; kingdom Metazoa; phylum Arthropoda; class Insecta; order Lepidoptera; family Hesperiidae; genus Microceris; species Microceris miodesmiata. The sequence continues at coordinate 9,393 of DWEC01000229.1, forward strand.
ATTTGTACTAATTGCGCTGAGCTCACAGTTTCACATTCTTTCTTCGCACATCTAAATTTCTGTAACAGTAAACTCTTAATATAATGTTGTTATGTTTCTTCACAATTTCACTTACAATATAATGTGCATCACTAAGGTAGTCAACAAAAACTGCCAATCCACATTGGGCCAGCGTGGTCGACTATGATCTTAACCCTTATTAACCTGAGAGGAAAACTACGAGTATGTCCTTTATAGAGATGATATAAAAGGTGATGTTGATTTTAATGGAAATAACTAGACAGTAGAAATAAAGTACTAGACTGCCTTGTTGTTCGAGTGGTTGCAAACGTGCCTGCCGATCGGAAGGTCCTGGGTTAAAATCCCGAGTCGGATACTATTGGATTTTTCTAATTTAGAACTTCTAGTAGTGAGTCGGTGTCTGGATTAGTAGCCGGTGTGGAACTGGTGTGGACTTATAATCCAAACTGGTGAAACATGGGAGTGTACGACACTTCTCTGCCTATCTCTTCGGGGATTACAGGCGTGATGTTACGTTTATAAATAAAGTATTATGATAGTTACAGACACAGACATATTTACATCCTACGTAAGTTCGTTTTACATACCAAATTGAAGGAGTTCATTTGTACAGCTGACGTTTAGTATATATAAGAGTTACAAGCCAAAGCTTAGATAGGTGGCGACAGCACCTATGGTTCAGGTTCAATTACTATTTACATATGTTTCCTTTAATGTTCATAAATTAATCAAAGATAAAATTGTTACTCCGTTATGACTCGTTCATTGACAGTTTAGCTGCCATATGGAACAAGACTAATATTGAACCCACATGCTAGTTTTGGACATGGTGATAGCGATAAGAGCTTCACGAAGCGATTTTTTTAGTTGCTTATTTTCTGTTCACACAAAGACGTATCTTCAGCAAGTTCCATCTTTGATATAGAAAAAGCCCGTCAGGTCTGTTAGGATAGGAATATTGGGCACTGGGTGCTAGTAAAGGATTTTGGGCACTGGTTGCAAAGTAAGCATCGAGCTCTCTTGATCCATCCTCAAGTATCAGAGAGAGCAATTAGTATAAATTTTAATACTTCGAGCTCGATGAATATGCCACAGGTGGCTTCAGTGCTCTATGTAGAGTGACGTTGTTATTAAAAACGTCGTATTGTGTGAAGTGAGCAGTCGAGAGACGGGATACTCGCCTTCCTTAGACATAAATAAAAAAGAAATACAATAGCTGCACGGGTTTCCCCACCGCTTTATTTACATGTATACTGACGTACTTGCTCAGCACCAGCGGTGTGGTACATGCTTAAAATATTTATAAGTTTGTGGTTTTGGAAATTGTACTAATGAGTACAATTAATATCGGCCGCTATTACAGTCTGTCCGGACGTGCAACAAGTGGTTATCGATAAGTAATTAATAAAAATATAAACACAATCATATACTTTTAATTAAAAAATAAGATAAAAAAGCACGTCAGATTAGTTAGGGTACAGATATATAGCGCATATCTATAGCGATGCCCTAATATAATAAGACAAATGAGATTATTATAGTCAACACAAATACAAGTTTTCAGTAAATTTTATAATTGTAGCTCCTGTACTGGTGTACGAGCAGAGGCTCAGTAATGAGGTTCTGTCCTGGTGTCCCTTGCCGTGTACCTGCATTTCAAAAATTCTTGAACATTTTCAGTCGTTGCCAGTAGTTCAGAAGCGAGCTGCAGATATTAGGGAAGACAAAATAATTGCTGCTCAATTGTTTTACAGGCTGGTTAAGGAACCAAATCCTCCTTTGAGGTACGAATTAAACCGGAATGTTACATGTATCACCTTGGCAGGTTTGCTCAGTGGTTGTTGTAACCCAACGACATTTACTTGATGTTTAAATACCCTCCCCTTGAAAAGTATCAATGTACAGGAAATCCATAGGCGCTGTAGCAATACTTTCAGCGTCAGCTCGTAGGATGGGGCTTTATTGGGCTTAATATATTTTCTTATCAAATAGTCCTTTTAATAAAGCATCCCAGTAAAACCCAAATACCATACAACTTGCCGTGCATTCCTAACAATTAAAAAGAAGTAAGTTTTTTTCCATATTCTTAAGTATCAAAGAGAGATAGGAGAGGTTGGTACTTTGTTACATAGATGCAAAATAAATAAACGAATCAAAGATCGGCCGTACTTGAACCTGTTACTGGTATTTAAAATAAAAGTACAAATTACAAGCATCATCAATGTCAGCCGAAGTTGGCACGCGTGCAGCGGGTACAATGCGCAAAGTGCATAGTTGAATGTGAGCTTTCATCTGGCGGCGCGGCGCGCAGCCGCAGCTTCCCAGAATACGTTTTCCTCGTCACCGCGCGGCGCTGACGAATCGCGACGTCACGCCGATGACGCGCGCTCGCCAATAAAACCCGGTGAGAGCTCGCGCGGCCTCCTATAGTGCTCAAGGTGCGCGAGCTGGACGACCAGCAGTGGCGACCGAGCCCAATCCCGACCCGCGCTCACCCTGGCTCCTCGACATGCCTGCATGGAGTCCGCGCTCTCCACGCCCCCCTCCGACTCCGAATCTGACTCGGGGGATGAAACCGTTCCTGGCGGTAAATGTCGTGTGCTACTTGTGTGCTTATGGAACTTGACAAGAACGCTTTATTGAATCCGTTAACTTCGATCGAATTCTAAGTTTACAATTCTGGATCTTTATTTCGATTTGTCGTGAAAGAAATGGAAGTAGCTAGTTTTATAAAATAAAATAGTGCAGAACAAAGTTGTAAAACTCCATTCAACGTGACAAACGTTTCGATCCACATTGTTTATTCGCTACTAACTTAATTAAAATATTTGGAATATTCGGTAAGGTTATGTTGGAGCTGTGAGTAAATGTGGCGTAATTAGCTGTCTCATGTAATAGCGGTTAGGTTTTGGTAAGATATTTTTACAAAACTCTCTCTTCTGTAATCACCGAATTTGTATTTTTAAAATTGTGAGCAAAGTGTTTATTAGGTACTTAGGTTCTTTGTATTTAAAACGAGCAAAAATTTTTTAAGCATTTTAAGAATTGTTTTTGTTGGTAGCCAAAAACGAAATTTATTTTTTCAGGTATTCCAGAAAATACATTCTTTTAACTATAGTTTCATACCGAAAATCTGATATAGAATGCCGAATGCATTTAGGCCTAGGACCGGCGGGCGCGGCGCTGCACGGAGATAGATCCTTAACGCTGCTCATCTCGTGCACACTTGTACTTTTGCATACATATTGTAAAACTTATTAATGCTCCCTATTAAAGTTTGTCAACACTTTCTCTCTGCTATTATTAATCAGACCAATGAATATATCTCTATTCAGGTATTGAGCATTATTTAGATTTTGATGATCCTAGTACAAAACTTTTGAATAATTATTACAAAACAATTATTTATAAAAAACATGAATGTTTTAAAAAAAATTTAATGTCATTTATAGTAGCACAAGTGAGAAATTCGTTACTGGTGTTCGTTTTTAATATCAGAACACTGCAACTGGGAAAAAACTGTAACAATGGAGCGTATATCGCATGTAGTTATAAAAATACATTAGGATTTTCTAGGTGTACCTATTTAGGAAAAAAACAAGATCGACCTATCGATCCATTCATATAAAAATACTACTACAAAAACATTTGAAGCGTCTGTGTATACAATGAAGTACTTTGATTATTTGATTTATTATATAAAATAGTAATAGGGTTTCTTTTCTTAACTTACATAAAAAAATTCCATTCAATCCACATCCGTAGATAATACCTAGAGTTTTACGTTTGTCGATTGCATTCAGCCATAAAGAACACTGATCCTTGCCTGCGCGCAGGGGACTATCGTTGATCACGTAAAGTTATGTAGCTACAAAATAAATTACATAAGAAAATATAGTAGAAAAAAATTACATCAGTAATCATTTTTCAAAAATTAATTACACACCCTGGCACTAATTTGCCGCGTAAAGCAGTGGTCAATTGTTAATGTATACGGGAGACGACCATAGATCCTCACGAGCAGCAATCCCGCACACTAACTAAAACTGACTTCTCTAACATTCGGTAACTGAACTATTCTACTACCAGCCTCATGCCTACAGTGTTGTTACCAGCCAATTTTAACAATGTAATACGTTAAAGAAACCATGAATACGTTCTTAAAATTAACTAATACAGTCTTTTTTTAAGGCTGATGGCCAAAGGCTGGTGGTTCGCTAGTATTAATTTCCCAAGAAATATTCATTGACCGTGTGAATATTTAATTTAGGTTTAAAGATGTGTTGTGTAAAGTAAAGAAGAACATGAAAAAGTAAAATATTTAATTTCAATTACATTAATGTACTCGTTATACATTTATTGTTATTTAAAGTATAAATTATGCGTACAGATATTTTATTAAATTTACCAGCAGTGTGTGACGTAGATATACAAGAAAAACATTTTCATCTCTCGTCCAAGTGTTAAAGCTGTGGTGTAACATTACACGAAGGCACCACTTTGTTAAATTGCAAAAACACATGATAAATCCCAAGGGATGGGTATTTATCACGGGCAGATAGTGTCATTTCATGATTTATAGATTTAATCCAAATCTTCAATGCGCTCAGTAAATCACATACTTTATAAATAAAAGGAAAATTTTCATAAATTACATATTTGCAGATACAGTTATGATATTTATAATGACTAGATTGGTAGATAATATATATTGCTTTCATTTACATTACTTGTACATCGTAAGCCTAATAAATTCAGCAATATTTAAAAACCACTAGCTATCCGGGTATATCCGCCACATCAGTACATCCCGCTACATCAGTAACGTAGCAGTAGGTTTTAGGTCCAAATATACATTAAACAGTGTCTAGTGACGCCTGAATTATTCGAACTTTTCCATACGAGTGTAATTAGCTAACAATTGTCACTATTCTTATTGTAAGTTCGTAATAAATACAGGCTTAAAGAGTTCTTCCTACGTTATGAGTATTGACGTTATTTATTAAAATAAAGACTATATGATATTTCTCCAAAATTGAAGTACCTATTATAAATATCTAAACTGTACATATGTATCGTTAGTATGGAATATTATATATTTGTACTGTTAATTGCTCGCGTTTATAAAGGAAACTAACATTTGTTGAAGGTCATTTATGTTGAGCCGGAGACGACAAAAGATAGTTACAGTAGAATGGGGTGGTGTACAAGCTGTTAGCTTCTAGTTTAACGTCGACTTAATTATGATTGCGATTCGTTAGTCGTTATTATAACTAATTAATAATGGTCAAAGTTACTTAGACAATTTGATCGGTTACTTATTTCCCGGGCGGTCGTACAGCCGCAGTTTCGGGCGGAACTGGTGCTGCAGCGGTGACGTTTGTGTAGAGCAAGTAAAAAAGCAGGTGATCATGTGTCGGCAGATCCGGAGAAGTGGGAGCGGCGCGACGTGCTGCGCTGCGTGCGCTGGGCGGCGCGCACGTTCAAGGTGCGCGCGCCGCGCCGCCACCTGCTGCCGGCCGGCGGCGCCGCGCTGCTGGGCCTCTCGCGCGACAACTGGCTGCAGGTACGCTAGCTTGCATTCACTTTATGTCAATTGCTTTACCATCGCGGCATCATTATCATCAGCCTCTCTCAGTCCTCTGATACGCTGACATATTCTATGCGAACATTACAAATTATTATTGTTATTATTACATCATCCCTCCAGGTACTTACAGGGCAGGCAGTAAGCACCGAGTGACAAAATTTATCGTCCATCAACATTCGCTTTGTTTAATAGGTGTCGGTTTTGATATTATTTAATCAGCTATTCTCGCCGCTGAGATACCGACGCAACGTATAATAAAAATACGTATATAAACAAATTGTAATACATGTCATAACTTTAAAAAAAAAATTATTTAACTGGTAGCCTTTGTCAAACACCTATACAAATTTAGACAATAGTTACACACGATGATTAACACACGCATGAAATGAAAAAACTATTAAAACTGTATATTTTTGCTGGCAGATATTTTTCGCATACGCATTGATCTAGCGAACGAGGAGAGAGCTGGGCTCATTATTGTATTTTAAGACTTCATAGTATGTATTTTGCAGGTTTGCGAGGGCAACCACGAGGCAGCTCGCATCCTGCACACGTATGTGCAGCACGCGCACGCCTCTGCCACGGGCCGTGCGCCGCCGCCACAGCTGCCCGAGCACCAGGCCTCCACCTCCACACCGACGGAATATAGTGAGTTTACTTTACTTATATCTTAAACAATCAAAGTAATTCTCCTTCATAAACGAAAAATTAAATAAAGTGGACATCTGGAGAGTTTACATATTGTTTACTTGCTATATCGATTATTTGTATAACGTAACGCGACTATAACCACCTCACTGAATCACAACGTAATGATCTACGAGTATTATCTCTTATCTTTAACCTAACAATAAAATTTGAGTCACTGCAAATTAGTAAGTATTTATCAATGATACTATAAGACAGCCTACATCCGCGCGCTTTACGTACAGCGCCCTCTATTGACAAAATATAGCCGTGAGCAAGCGAAGTATGTGTTCGCGCCAAAAAACTTATGAATGAATGGGCGCTGAGTCACTCGGCGTGGCTCGGGGCTACGGTCGCATCTCGCTCCATTCATCTCGTTGACTCAGTAAATTTCTCAGAAATAAACACTTGTATTAAACTAAACTATCGTAATTATGTACCGAAATGTAAGTTTCGGATTTTTTGTCTTGTAACAATGCATTCGAAGCTACCTTGGCATTTCATCATATTGGGGAAACCTAGACGCAGACAGTATATAACTCTATAGTAATGGACTCTATAGTAAGGGATGTTTCTGGAATGAGCATTAAATTCCCAATGATAAAAAATAATAATAAATAAAATATATTCCAGTGAAAAAATATTTCTAATGAAGAGAGAAAAGTAACATAGTAATAGAACAAGTTTATTGCGACAATTAAACGCCTGGCACCGCGCGTTCTGCGGAAATATCATAAGGGAGCCAGTGGCTATGTGCATACATTAGGCGTACATTATGATGTAGAAAGTTAAAGTTACAGTTTGTGTATACATTTCGTTGGAAATGGATATTCATGATGTTTAAGACCTACAATGGATTTATGGGAATATTTGGGTTTCTATATTGAGTATTTTTATTTTGAGTGATAACATAGTATAATTAAGGTTCTTGCCAGATTTGTCTTCCTTTGACTACCACTAAGTAAAACTTCAGTGAATTCCCTTGACATGGCCAAGTTGGATTTAATCACGGTGCCATACACTGGTTGAAATCCCATGTCGCGTTACACATGTCAGAGCATTTTCGTAGTAAAAGTGTTTACTGTTATCGTTTACTCTGTTGATGTGTGGTGTAGGAGGAGTATGGACATTATGACAGGTTGTTTTAAATTAGCAAAAATATGCTCATCGGTTTTGGCCGCTAATTCGATACAGGATCCGTGTTTATCACGCTAGTTACGTGTAATGGTTAGGCACATTTTTGATCCTCCTACGTACACGTACCTGGGCGCCACAAATTATAATGAAGGTGCGAATCGAAAGCACCATGAACATAAACTGTTTATGCCATGCAGCCCAGCGTTGTAAATAATGTGTCCATACGACCCGTGCTGTCATGTGCCGTGCTGCTGGCTACGTGTGGGCAAGTTTACCTCGTATTCGTGACGCACGCCGCCAACTAATAATTGTCAAAATGTTGTTGGAACATCTCATAAGTTTTTCCCCATTTTCCTAGTAAGATGCGGCGCCGAAATATATCATGTTACCAAACAATACAGTATTCATGTAAAAATGTGTATGGCAGAAATCTCAACAACGACCACGGTAGTGCGAAAATAACAACTAATCTTATTTTAAAAATCAATTCCCACACCAGAGCCCCTGTATTGTGAGTAGCAACGTTCTTGTTTAGGCCATTCATAATTATTTACATAACTGTTCAAGATTCGCAATGTATGTATATACTTAAAATTATGCATTATGTTTTTAAACGAACTAAAAGTACATAGGCAGCTGGTAGTGATTTTATGTTAAAGAATAAAATACCAAATGTTATAACGAGCAAAAATGGATGTGGCTTGATACTTGGCGACGATGTGAAAAATGAGCACACGCGTTCTCCGGTAGTTTGGACACGTAGAAAAATGTCAGTCGAAAGGAAGACAACACAGATGTACGAGTGCCGAGGGAGACCACGAGTGGCGACCACTGATGGTGGAATCAGAGATCTCCGAATTCGATGAAACATTTGGCGCGGGGTGACCTGGCGTGGTGTCATAGTAATAAATTAATAATAATAGTATTCGAACGATAAGATCAGATCACGGGCAGCGCGCGTGTGCCGCTACGCACGTATTTCCCAAGAGACGTATTTCCGAGATCGCAGTGCCAGTGTCCGAAAATCAGAACTGTATTCGCGATCGAATCTAACTACATTTCCATCTCTATCTGTACGGATGCAGTGAGGGTGGATATTGACAACCTTGCCAATAGTCGAAAATACCTTCTGTTAAAGTCTAATCGAAACATAGTTTTGTTTATTGATGGCCCGAGTTCATCAGTCATTGAAACTCTACATATTCCCGTAAGAATAAAAAAACTGGCATTTCTTCGCTTAAATATTCTATGTTCGTATAATAGCTTGAGTCCCAAAAGCACGCGCCAGAATTATTTCATATCCACGTGAAATCGGACTGGCGTTTCTGTTACATTTATCACTTTCAACAAGCTTTCAACTAGATTTAGAGCTTTGGGCTACAATTAGTGCTTCCTACACTGATTAGTGAGACGCGCGACTCATTACTATATTTAGAGGCAGCGATGAGATATTTAACAATTTTGCTCTGTTTTATTCGATTTGAACGCTGCCAATGTTTCGTAGACATCCAAGAAATTTTATCAAGAAACATAACAAGACTCCCTCGGGACTTTTCCACGGCTATCAAAGACATGGCCGAAGGTTTATCCGAAACATCCCTAACTATTGTAAGAGGGAATACAACTAGCATCAGGTATGTGTATTATAAGGAATATTTCCCTGTAAGAGTTTCTGGTAAAGTAAAATTGAGATCTCTGACGTCATGTAAAAGTAATTTTTTATAATTATTAATGGTTCACCATTTTGGAATTCGTATCCTGGTGCCATATTTGACTTTATTAAAACGGTGAAGGGATCATCGTGAAATATATGCAACTTACATTTCTTAATAACAATCTCTTAGACATGTAAAATTTACCAACTTAGCTTACATGCCAATTTGGTCTACAATCTTCTCATCGTGAAAGGACTGCTTGTACTATTTTCCATTTTAACCATTAACTTACAATATCCCACCTATATCCTTACATTCTATTGTACTCAGGCCGCAAGATATGTTTCAGCTGATGTGTCTACTCAACGCTTATAATATACAAGTTGTCAATTTAGACATGACGACTACAATGAACAAAGATAAGGTAATTTAATTATATGTAACACTAGCTGCGCCTGCGACTTCGTTCGCAAGGGAGTCAAAACGTTTTTTTTTTAAATTAAAGTAAGCTAAACTACTCCTTATTCCATCAGCTATCTGCCAGTGAAAAACCCGTCAAAATCGGTCCAGCTGTTCCAGAGATTAACCGGAACAAACAGACAGACAAACAAAAATAGCAAAAAATGTTATTTTAGTAATGTACCGCGTATACATTTATATGTATTTAGTAAAAAGCGGTTATTTTAATATTAAAAACAGACACCCCAATTTTATTTATTTGTATAGATAATGATTCACTTTGGTG